>CM028931.1:18291801-18321801 GCA_016801845.1 Polydactylus sextarius
AGTCCTTTCTGAGGTCACAGTCCTGAGGACAGGGAGGGGGGCAGGATCAGGACCGGGTCCGGACTCTCGCTCGCTGTTCATTTTGTCCTTTAGGGTTAGAACATTTTGTTCTTTCACGTTAAAATAACCCGGAGCCACGTGGGGACAAAAGGGGGCGTGTCCCCGCGTGTCCCCGACTGAGGGCACGAGACCCGGGTCTGACCCGGGTCCAGGTCTCTGGTGGACCGGCTCCTTCGTCGTCCTGGAGCCACGCGGACAAAAAGTTTGATCAAAGAAAAGTTGATCAGATATAAGAGAAGACTTCCGGTTTGTCCTATCAAAATAAAACGCCGTGGCTGACAACAGGTGGCTGATACCGTTTGACACAGACACAAAACACAGATAATTACAGCTGATTACAAACAACTAGTTACAGCTAGTTACGACTAGTTACGACTAGTTACAGTTAACTAACCCTAACTAGTCTCGGGCCGCTGCCGGACTCACGGACCAGGTCCCAGCAGGTCTCTTACCGTCCCGGTGCGGAGTCGTCCAGTGCTGACAGACCACCGAGGAGGGTCTGGGCTCCGGTACTCTCCGGGACACCGTGTGCTCAGGAGGCTAACAAGCTAGCGACAGGTTAACACCACACTTCCTGCCTGACCTTTCACAATAAAGTGCTGTGAGGTTTTATTGGATCGTTGATTAAAGTTTCAACGTTTCAAAAAAATAAAACGTTACAAATAAAATAAAGATGGAGGATGACAGAGTTTGAACTTCAACCTCTGACGTGACCCGGAGACTGACGCCTCAACTGTCCTGAGGATGAGGAATATTATTTTGAAAGACGAAACCGGAAGTTGTTTCTGCATCGGACTGATCCGTTGCCGCTGTTGACCAGCAGAGGGCGGTAGAGGCCGCTTGTCTGAACGACACAGACGTTAAACATTAGAGAAAACACGTGTTCACACCTGGACCTGTGGTCAGAGCAAAGCATGATGGGACGTCAGGTTGTTTACTGTTGTTTACAAACGAACAACCACGTGACAGCGTTTGAAACGTCTTTATTTACAGCTCGTAAACAAACATTTGACTCTACAAAGACTCGTTCCGTGTTAAAATGTAAAAAACAGCGTTTAGTGCCCCCCAGTGGACAGTGACAGTTGGCGAGCCCAGGCCCCGCCCCCTCTGATCCGGTCCACTGGACTGGATCGAGGACTGGGAGCAGTGTAAGGCTTTAGTTGTCGGTTATTGTGCGTCGAGGTCGAAGCAACATGTTGTTCTACACTTGTTATTGACTCCTCCCCCCAGGGACAAACAGGAAGTGAAGGCTTTGAGGCGGTCTGAGGGCGGTGGCCTTGGTGGTAGTCTGGTGGCCCTGGCGGTCTGGTGGCCCCAGCGGACTGCTGGTGGTCTGGTGGCAGTCTGCTGGTGGTCTGGTGGCAGTCTGGTGGCGGTCTGGTGGTAGTCTGGTGGCCCTGGCGGTCTGGTGGCCCCAGCGGACTGCTGGTGGTCTGGTGGCAGTCTGGTGGTGGTCTGGTGGCAGCGGACTGCTGGTGGTCTGGTGGCAGTCTGCTGGTGGTCTGGTGGCAGTCTGGTGGTGGTCTGGTGGCCCCAGTGGTCTGGCGGTCTGACCTTTGGCCTTCAGGCAGGAAGTGAGCGAATATCGTTGACTAAAACCTGGATTACATCAGATTAACACATGACCTCAGAGCAGATTACATCCCACACACAGGGGAGGGACCTGGACCTGGATCTGGACCTGGACCCACCTGGAGTCTCACTGAGCACCGCACACACACCCAGTCCAGATCCAGAACACAGGAGAAGAACAGACCGAGACCACGATCTACCTAGAATCTTACTGAGTACCAAGACAGACTCATTCCAGATCCTGACCAAGACAAGACCAGAACCAGTCCAGACTGAGACCAGGACCAGTCTCAGTAGCAGATGCGTTGTTCAGTTCTTCATCAGTTGGCAGCAGCTCAGTTCAGTTCAGCCCCTGTGTGCCAGCCCCCACCCCTCTGCGTTGTGGGGGACACTCACCCCCCCAGGATCAGGATCCCAGACCCTGCTGACAGTGGAACCTACAGAAACCGGAGTAGAGTGAACCAGCCGGTCCACATGTTAGTGAGCAGATCCTCTTCATCTCCTCCTCCTCCTCAGGTCAGCAGGTGCCCCCCCCATCCCACTCAGTCCTCACCCCCACCCCTCCCCCGGTCCGTTAACCCAGCAGGTCCAGCAGCGCCTCCCCGACCCCCAGGAAGTAGACGCCCTGAGCGATGCCGAACAGCGGCGCGATGACCAGAGCGCGACACGTCGCCCCCTTCAGGAAGGCGGCTGGCCCCTCCCTCGTCAGGATGCGTCTGTAAACGAGACGACAGACGTTCAGATCAAAGACACTTCGGCTGTGATGTGGTTATTATGGGATGGTTCATACCGGGAGCAGTCGATGATGCCGCGGTACGAGTCTTCGCCTTCGCCTTTCTGCAGCGTCTGAAGACGAGTCTTTATGACTGAAGAACAAACACGTTTCAGTGTCTCAACTCAAACACAAACAGACCCAGACCCAGACCTGTACTAGACCCTGACCCCGACTCAGACCCAGACCCTCCCGTGTCCGTCTGCCCCTCACCATCCAGAGGTGTCACGGCCACGGCTGCCACGGACCCTGCAGTGCAACCCGCCAGGAAGGACTGCCAGAATGGGGCCCGGTCCCCCTGGACCCCCGGATCTCCATGACCCCCCCGGCCCAGGGCGTTCAGGTTGGCAAACAACGGGAAGTAGATCATGGAGAAGGGGACATCCCTGAAAGACACAAGTCCATAAAGGGTTAGATGAGACTGAGAGACAAGACCTGAGACCGGGATCATGAGGGGGGTTCTGTAGACCAGTCCTGACCTCATTAAAGTGGCCCCTGCCCCCCGGTAGAGTCCAGCCAGACCACGAGTCCTCAGCAGCTCCACGGTGATGCTGGTGGCTGAGCGCCGTGGTGGGGGGGTGGGTCTGGTTCCTTGGCCTGGGGAGGCCACCAGTGACGGAGCTGGACCAGAAGCAGTGCGGACCGGTCTCTGTGCAGCTGGAGAGACAGATACAGTTAGCTCGGTGTCATCCTGGACCTGGTCCCGGTCAAATGTGTAGACAAACTGGTCCACTTACCGAGCCGTCCGGCGTCCTGCAGCTGGATCTTCAACATCTCCATGGGTGTAGTGACGACCACCTGACAGGTTCCTGCCCCGCAGCCCGCCAGCACCTCCCCCCACAGGGGCAAATGTCTGCAAACACAGGGATCAGGGTCAACTCAGAACCAGAACCAGAACCAGAACCAGAGTCCCTCCCTGCAGTTACCCGTCCACAGAGAGCTTCTGTCTGAACACGTCGTTGGCCGCCAGCTTGATGGCTTTCTCTGGTGTGACCAGCGTGAGGTTCACTGCTGCACCTGCACATGACAAACAGGTCATGTGACTCAGTCATGTGACATAAACACTGTGGTTCACATGGTAACGCTACATTAGCCCGATGCTAACGTGTTGAGGAGACGTTACCTCTGTAGCAGCCGAAGTATCCTTCAGACCGCACGGTCTTCGCCAGACAGTCGAGCCTGAGGACGCACAAACATCTTCATCATCATCATCATCATCATCATCATCTTCATCATCATCATCATTACATCTTCATCATTATCATCTTCATCATCTTCATCATCTTCATCACCATCATCTTCATCATCATCATTACATCTTCATCATTATCATCATCTTCATCATCATCATCATTACATCTTCATCATCTTCATCACCATCATCTTCATCATCATCATTACATCTTCATCATTATCATCTTCATCACCATCATCTTCATCATCATCATTACATCTTCATCATTATTATCATCTTCATCATCATTACATCATCATCATCATCATCATCTTCATCATCATTACATCTTCTTCATCATCATCATCATCATCATCATCATCATCATCATCATCATCATCATTACATCTTCATCATTGTCATCTTCATCATCTTCATCACCATCATCTTCATCATCATCATCATCATCTTCATCTTCATCTTCATCATCATCATCATCTTCATCTTCATCACCATCATCTTCATCATCATCATCATCATCTTCATCTTCATCATCATCATCCTCACCTCGACCCTCAGAAACACAGAAACACTCTGCACCGACACTAAACCACCAACAGTTTCCATGATTGAGTCATAGAGGAAAACCACAGGAAGGACACACCCAGACAGAACCAGAACCACACAACAGAGTAATAAAAGCTGAACTTTGAGGACTCGGTCTGCTGTGTTTGGTCCAAACATGGACCAGATGAGTCAGACTCAGACTCAGAGGAAAAGAATGTGATGTGGAAAATAAATGTTGAGTTTAGTCTAAACGGGTTTCATCTGAACAGTGAAGACGAAGCAGTAACAGTATCAGAGTCAGGGTGGGGGGGGGGTTAAGGTTTAGGGTTGGGGGGTTTACTCACATTCCTTTGTAGACCTGGACTCCCTGCTGGTTTTGGAGGCGGGTCTTCGCCAAGTCGATAGGAAACACACATGTCACACCAACGAGGCCCGCCACGCCTCCATTAATCAGCTTAGCAGGGAGGCTGGAAAGGATCAACACACACACACACGAACAGTACAACACACACACACACACACACACACACACACACACACACACACAGCATTAACCAGCTGCCTCCATCTTCACCCACTCAAAGATAAAAATAACTGTAAAGTTTGTACCTGACTCTCTGCTGCGACATCCTGCTCCTGTTTGGGCTCCAGGTCCCGGTCCACTCCTCTTCCTCCCCCCTCCCTCCCACACAGCTCAGCCCTCACCTGCCCCCCCCCCACTTTGATGTGGCAGCAGTGTCCCGCCCTCTTCTCCAATGACAGCGTCAACGCCCTCGTCTCTGTTGTGGTGCAGCGTTAGATGTGGGTCCCGAGTCCCGCCTCAGTCCAGGACCTGGTCTGCGTCCCACAGCCTGGGACAAGAAAAGATGGATCAGTCAGAAGTGTGTGATGATGGTGGTGGATCCACGAGGTCCAGACTCCTGCCGGTGAATCGTGCAGGACTCCTGAGACAGAACATCTTGAGTCGCTCTAATCTGGCAGCTAACAGGGATAAAGAGTGAGGGAGGAGGGACGGCTCTGGGGAGCGTTCCACTTTTCTGTTCAGGGTTTGGGATCCGGCACCGACGCCCTGACAGAGGCCAAGCTGTGTTTGTGTGTTTCAGCTCATAAAAACGTTTGTTTCCTCTGGGCGTCGGCGTCTCCGCCCGACTTCACTCAGCTTCCTCATTAATCTGCGTCTTAATCTGTCCTCCTCTACTCTGCCTCTATTTTTACCTCCGTAAACCTCGGCTCTGTCCTCCATCTTTTCCTCTCCATCCTGGCCGTCTCACTTTCTACACATGCCTTTCACTGAGCCTCTGTGGGAAACTTTCTTTCAGCTCAGATCCATTCACTCCGTTGCTCTGCTGCCAAAACAGAGAAAAGAGTCTGAACTGGAGCCAGACTGCAGCTCCAGGACCTTTCCCCCTAAAACCCAAACCCCTGTTCAAGCCTTCATCCTCCTGCGTCTCAGCAGCAGAGCAGGTCTTACCTCCGTCACCTCCGTCGGTCCCAGCAATCACTCCACCTTCCTCTACTCCAACAATGTGCCGGTCGTCAAATGAGAGCGATGAGAGAGAGAGAGCCGACAATCAGGGGCCGTTGCACAAACAGCAGCATTGTCCCGCTGCTAAGTCCCTCCCCCTGGTGGTGACTCCCCCTGTGACACAGCAACACTAACACAAACAGACACACACAGTTACACGTCTAAGAACAGCGACACAAACACAGACACACACACACAGTTACATGTCTAAGAACAGCGACACAAACACAGACACACACACACAGTTACACGTCTAAGAACAGTTACACGTCTAAGAACAGCGACACAAACACAGACACACACACACAGTTACACGTCTAAGAACAGCGACACAGACACACACACACAGTTACACGTCTAAGAACAGCGACACAAACACAAACAGACACACACAGTTACACGTCTAAGAACAGCAACACAAACACAAACAGACACAGTTACATGTGTAAGAATATACAGGAAGAGGCGACGTAATGAGGTTGTTACATAACGACTCTCACAATGAACCAGAGTCTGGAGAATAAAAGTCATGTGAGGATGTCAACAACATCGACATGTGACCAGAAAACATCCAATCACTGACCGATCACCACTTATTGATCCACACATTGATTCCTGGTGATGGAAAATCACAACGCGTCGCTTCCTGCTGGAATGACACGATGAGGGTCAGAGGTCACGTGACGTTAATCTGGATGTGATCAGCAGGTGTGTTACTGATCCAGCACGCACACACGGACCTGTTGAACTCCACCTGTCACACGCAGGACGTCACAACGCCGTCGCTTCACCGCCAGAGGACGCCACCGATCAGTCAGCTGATCGACCACATGATCATTTGATAAATAGATAAATACACCTCCGGGTGTTCGGCTGTGACCTCGTGACCCCAGCTGGTGGTCACCTGATGCAGACACACGACCCGCCTCTTCATCATCATCACCTGAGACGTGTCCATCACAGCTCAGAGACCCAGAGACAAAGACTGAGTCTTGGAGACTCAAAGACTCAGAGATACAGAGTTGTTGTCCTCAGATTGTCAAACACAGTGACATGTAACGTGTTAAAGCCGTGATCGTGACCCTGATCTACGTTGGACACCATCAGTTTTCCTCTGGCTCCACCTACTGGACAACACATGCAGCTGCACCATGTACATCTGCACACAGCCCAACCTCAGACACAAAGACTCAGAGACACAAAGACTCAGAGACACAAAGACACAAAGACTCAGAGACACAAAGACACAAAGACCCAGAGACACAAAGACCCAGAGACACAAAGACCCAGAGACACAAAGACCCAGAGACACAAAGACCCAGAGACACAAAGACACAAAGACTCAGTCTTCATCTAGTGAAACAAACACATTAACACGTACGATGACACGTATAAACATGAGTGTGTGTGATACCAGCTTGTGTTTGTCTGATCAACATACAACAAACAAATAAACAACAAACAAACAGTTTGAGGAAAAGTTTTTTATTTCTAAGAAATGCACAGTATAGAAAATACTCAGCTCCATTTCCAAAATAATCTATGAGTCAGTAAGAACTTTAACAACAAAACGTACGTCTTTGTTTCCACCTACGGAGGAAAACAACACACACACTCTTATATTAACACAGGTCAATGTACAAATTCAAAGAGCAAATAAATATGATTCACATTTAATCAGCTACTGGTTTTTCCTAGTGCAGAGGAGGAGGAAGAGGAGGAAGAGGAGGAAGAGGAGGAGGAGGAGGAGGAGGAGGAGGAGGAGGAGGAGGAGGAGGAGGAGGAGGAGGAGGAGGAGGAGGAGGAAGAGGAGGAGGAGGAGGAGGAGGAGGAAGAGAGGAAGAGGAGGAGGAGGAGGAGGAGGAGGAGGAGGAGGAGGAGGAGGAGGAGGAGGAAGAGGAGGAGGAGGAGGAGGAGGAGGAAGAGGAAGAGGAGGAGGACAGCAGTGATGAAGAGCACACACTCAGTCACACACACATACACACTCTGAGTATTTCAGTGGACATGGAGACACGAGGAGACACGGTGTCCATCAGAACCGACACCGGTCTGGATTCTGGCTCTGAACAGAGTCCGCCTCAGACACATGACGTCATTATGACGTCACGATGACGTCATAATGACGTCACAACCATCACAGTCCGTTACAAAGAGGATTGCTTGTTTCGCAGTGAACGACGGCGTCGACGTTTTAAGGCCATTTTATCATCGGCTGCGTGGCAGGAAACTAAAACCTGGACCCTCAGGAACCTGGAGGGGGGACAGGAAGACCAGGACCTGAACCAGGACCAGGACGCTGTAGTGAGGTAGATTCATTGGACGTTCGGCGTCTCACTGGGACGACAGAAAAACAGCTACAGCCGCTGAAGGCCAAGATTCATGTGACGGAGGTAAAACGTCCAGCAGGAATGACTGAGGAAGGAGACGTCACAGCTGGTTCTGATCCGGTTCAGACCTGGTTCTGAGCCAGAACCAGAGGAACCAGAACCTGGTTCCTCTTTACATCAAACTTTTTATAAAATACCCGTATAAACAAAGTGTTCACCCTGAGGACTCGTCGGTAAAAACAATTAGAAATCAGCAGGAGGTGAAGTCCACCACAGTCCATCACAGTCCAGAGTCTAGGACCAGAACCTCAGGTCACATTCTCATCAGTGAAGGCAGCTCTGAAACGTGCATATACTCCTGCTGGGGGGGTCAGTATGATCATGTGACCTCATACATTCAGAGGATGTCCTCGTCTTCAATACCTGAGATTAACATACGACCAGATCCATCATCTAGTCCTGGACTAGTCCCGGTCCTGGTCAGAGCCGAAGGTTTGAGTCTCAGATGGTCTCAGGTCTTGGTCCTTCGGTTCTGTGTCAGAAACAGAATCAGTCCGTTAGCGACCTTGCGCCAGCGACTCGTCGTTAAAGCTACAGGTGTAATACTCACTCTGACCAGCAGGTGTCAGGCTTCCTGTTTACTGCCGGCGCCGCCTGTAGCCGCCGCCACCTGCTGGCTGAGAACAGACATGCTCCTGATCAGTCTGAGGTCTTGTATGATGGTTTAGCAGAGCTAGCATCGCTAGCATCATTACCATTGCTAGCATCGTTGGCATTGGTAGCATCATTAGCAGCGCTAGCATAGTTAGCATCGCTAGCATCATTGGCATTGCTAGCATCATTAGCAGCACTATCATAGATAGTATCATTAGTATCGTTAGCAAAGCTAGCATAGTTAGCATCATTAGCATTGTTAGTAAAGCTAGCATCATTAGCATCGTTTGCGTTAGCATGGTCTTACCCCGGGTGCAAGAAGTGTTCTGGCACCCTCTGCTGGACCATCATGCCCTGGAAGTGTCCCGGGGATCTGGGGGGGTGAGTCAGGGCCATGCGTGTCTGTCCTGGGGAGAACGGGAGCTGCTGAGGCCGCTGCAGCGCCTCCATCAGGTGGGGGTGTGGTCTCTGAGCAGCGTAGCAGCTGGGGTCGGGGTACGGCCGCCCGGGATACGGACCTGTGACGCCCCGGCTCTGACTCATTATGTGGGGGGGCGGGACGCCGCCGCGTTGCCCCCCAGGGTGCACGGCGCGGGGGTCGTACGTGAAGCCGGGGGGGTGCAGCTGCTGGGTGACGCGGCGGCGGGCGGCCGCGTTGTGACTGTCCAAGTCCAGGATCTGTTTGGGACTCTCAGGTCGGTCCGAGGTCTCGCTGAGACCACGTCCCACCAGACTGCCCCCGCTGCCATCGCACCCCCCCTCTGAGCCTCCGCGGGGCACCGCCTCCGTCACGGTGCCAGGAGACACGAACCCCGCCCCCCCCTCAGACTCCTTGGGGCCGCGGGCGCTGGCGGCGGGCAGGTAAGCGGCAGGAGGCATCGGGGGACGGGCCTGGTAGTGGGGGCGGGGCCAATCGTCGGGGGGGTAGCCCCCCCTGCTGGCCTGGTAGTAATGTTGCTGCTGGTACTGATGAGGTAGGTACATGTTGTGGGGGGGCTGAGGCTGCTGCCCCATGTGGTAGGGGTAGCCCCCCCCCGGCTGGTGGTAGGCGGGTCTGGCGGTCTGGGTGGGGTGGGGGTGGTGGGCAGCCATGGACCGGGTCATGCCGGTCTGGCTGTAGTGAGGGTGTGGGGGGGCCACGCCGTACGAGGCTCCATTCACCTGGGACTGAGAAGGGGGGGCGTGCCCGGGGGAGGGTCCTCTCTGCGCCCCCCCACCACCGCCCCGCAGCTGGGTCTGGTGGGGGCTGTAGAACCCATTGGGGGGGGCGGGTTTCATCACGTCCACTCTGGTTGGAGGCTCACTGGGTCTCTGGTTCCCGTGGTCCGCCGGACTGGGCTGGGGGGGTAGGACTGGAGGGGGGTGACTGGGGGGCAGAGAGGTGAGGGGGGCCGGCTGTGGGGGGTCGGGGGCGCCCTGAGGCCTGCCGTGGACCGGACTGGTCTGAGTGGGGCGCTGCGGAGCCAGAGAAGGGGGTGCGGCGTTCTGGGTCGTCTGAGGGGGGGCGGTCTGAGGAGATGGGGCTGTGTGGGGGGGGTGAGCGGGACTGGGAGCTCTCTGATGAGGACTGGTCTCGGTCTGGGGGGCGGTAGACCCTGGTCTGCTGGACTCAGAGCCGGTCCTGGCCCAGTCTCTTTCTCCTGAGAGCTGGGTGGAGCTGGGGGGGCCAGACCCTCTGCTGCCCCACGGTGGCGTCCTGAGGGACTGCAGCCCCCCCCCACCACTACCTGGTCACAAACGTCCTGAGACGAAGCTGCGGGGGTTAGAGAACACGTTAAGAACATGTGAAGAACACGTGTGTGTGTGTGTGTGTGTGTGTGGTTCTTGTAGCAGAACATCAACACCCACCTCTGTGTAGCCCGTCTGTGTGGGGGGGGGCCCGTCTGTCTGGTCCATTGTCTGTAGCAGGACGCAGCAGCTGAATCTCAGGGCCGGGGGGGGGCTGCTGAGCTGGGCCGATGCCAGGTCCTGACGGGGGCCCGGGCGGCTGGAAGGTGCCCATGTGCTGGTGAGGAGGGGCAGAGGGGGGGCCGGAGGAGGCCGACAGCTGCTGCAGCGCCAGCATCTCTGGGCTGTCCAACATGGAGGCCAAACGAGTCCTGCCAGAGTCTGGGTGGGGGCCGGGGGGGTGCGAGGACATGGACCCCTGGGGGCCGGCCCCTGCAGACATCTGATACTGGACTTTAGGAGGGGGGGGGTACCCAGCAGCTACAGGAGGGGGGACTCCTCCGTAGCTGAAGCTGCGCTGGTTCATGTTGGGGTCCTGAAGACCCAAACCGGGTCTCTCCTGGGGGTTCACACCGGGCCACATGTTGGACAGACCCATACCAGGGGGCCTCAGGCCCGGGTAGCTGTGCTGGGGGGGGGGGCCGTCTGGTCTTGAGAACCTTTTGGGCTGCAGGGTGTGGCCCTCGGGGTGGTGGTGGGACGGGTACATGCTGGCTTCAGGAGGAGGACCAGGCTGCAGGGCCACCGGGCGGGGACCCAGGGACGGACCGTGGGCCGGACCCATGTAGGGGTGCTGCGGCTGGTGGGAGTGGGGGGGCTGCTGGTGCCGGTTCAGATCTGGACCTATGGGGTACCGGGGTCCCATCGGAGGACCCTCACCCATATGATGCTGGAGACAGGAAACATCAGATCAGTTTATCTGAGACACGGGTCTGGTTCACACCAGGATCAGGATCAGGATCAGGTGAACCTGTAACGTGAAGCAGCTGGTCAGTGGTTCTTACCTGCATGCTGAAGCGGTTCAGGTTCGGGTCTCCGTGTCTGGAGATGTGGCCTGGGAAGGAGAATCGTGGATCCATGGACATCCTCTGAGGATACATGTGTGGACCAGGAGGGCCGGGAGGGCAGGGGGGGGCATGAGGACCAAGAGGACCAGGAAGACCAGGAGGACCACGGTGGAGCTGGTAGGAGGATCAGAGTTCAGTCCTGATGTTATTCAACATGTAAAGTGTTCATACGTGTGCGTGTGGCGCTGCGGTACCTGTTGGTGATACATTCCCCTCATGTCTTGGTTTGGGGGGAGGTTGTGGGGGGGGGCGTTGGCCCAGTGAGGGTGAGGCGGTGGTCGTGTCGTCCGGATGTCCTCCCCCTCAGAGGAGGTGCCACCTTTGCCTCCCTGGCAGCTCCTCCTGCTCCTCTGCTCCGTGGTTCTGAGGAGACTCTCCGGTCCCGGGTGTTTGCTGCGACTCTTCTTCCGGTCTTTTCGTTCTTTGTCGTCGCGGCTCACGTGGAACTCCTCGTCCGTGTCTCCGTCCTCCGAGGGGAAGTGTTTGAGCAGCGCGCGGCTGAAGCAGCGCTCCAGAGACTCCGCCATGATGGTGTACTCTGTGGAGACAGGGTGGTCACATGACACAAGCCGGTCACATGACATCGCGCAGACCCCCCACCCCCACCCGCTCTCACTGTGGCCGACTGACCAGGTCAGAGGGCGAAGGTTGACCCCTCCTCCTCCCTCACCCCCTCCCTCCCTCCCTGGGGAGGGTATTCATGTGGATGGATGGCTCCAGACAGGGGGCTTAGGAGCAGGAATGTGTGTGTCTCTGCAGGGCTCAGATCCCCCTGAGCACCGCAGCACAGCTCAATCACTCCCCATTAATCACTGTCACGCCTGCCCCCACCCCGGCCCCAGCAACCACTGAGCCCGGCCCCTTTTCTTTGACTGTTTCTCACCCCCTCACCCCCTGCATCTCACCCCTGAAGCTGCATATCTGCTCCTTTCTCACAGCTCTGAACCTTTGTACTAACCGCTGTCGTCTCCGTTGTACTCCACACAGTTTTCAAACATCAGCTTCACGTCGGCGACAAACTCCTCCTTAGCGGCGTAGTCGCCGTCGTTGAGCTTCCTCTCGATGGTCGACAGGTCCATGGGAGTCTGAGGTTGGAGATGATTACCAACAGGTTAGAGACGGTATGGTGTGACGACCTGGGATCAGTGATGATCAGTGATGATCGGTACCTGGATGATCTCGTGGTAATTGGGGGCGTAAGACTCATCCACAGGCTCCAGAAATGGCCAGGCGTCTTTATGAGCTTTAAGAGTCTCCAGGACTGAAAGAGACAGTTTGATCAGACCAGGACTTAGACTAGGACTCAGACTAGGACTCAGACTCAGGCCAGGACTCAGGCCAAGACTGGTGATTCTTACCTTTATACAGAGCCGTGTAGTCGTCATCGAATCTCGTAGCTGTAATAGGGAACAGGACACGTTAAAGACCAGCAGCTCACAGGGAAACCTGATGTCTGAAGAACTAAACTCACAACTCTTTGCTGCGTCTGGTCCTGAGGACCGGAGACGACGGCTCCAGGTTCAGCAGCTCAGGGGGAAGGTCTTTTCCTTCAGACAACAACCAGGCTCGCTCCTCTCGCAGCTTCCTCCTCTTTGCTCGCTCTGAGGAGGACGAACGCCATTAAACCGGGACAATAAAAAGCCGAAGGCCTCAGGCGGCACGTTTTAATTGGTGCTCAGAGTCTTGAGTTACGGTCTGAACTGAGGAGGCCGTCGGGGCAGTGAATGAAAACCAGGCCTCGCATCAGGAGAAAGAAACGATTCATCAGCTCAGCGATCAAAAGAGAAAGTGCACATGTTTCTTTATCTCCTGACATGAAAGAGGAGCAGCGGCCGGCTGGATTAAACATGTTGAGTCCTGCTGCTCATCTATTATACATTAATGAGGCTCCTCCACTGAAGCACCGTCAGCACTTCATTAACCACTGACGGATGACATCACAGGGGGCGTGTCCTCCTCCTTCCCTCTCAGTGTCTGACATTAATCACAGCTTCACCTCTGACCCTCCACCTGATGGTTTTATCTTACCCTCTACGGCCTTCATCTTCTCCATCTTCTCCCTCTGTCGCTCCTCCTGCAGGAGCCTCTCCTCCTCCCTCCGCTGCTCCGCCAGCAGCACCTGCCGCTCCATGTCTTCGTCCCTCCTCTTCTCCTCCTCGCCGTCGGCTTTCAGGTTGTCCTGGACATGGTGAAAAGTGTGTTAGTCTTCAGATTAACGTCTGAATCGTGTCGTCGGTAACATCACAAACCTCGTCGTCTGGTTTCACGTGTCCGTCGAAGCGCTGCGACATTCTGATGGGAGTCGGCTCCAGGAGTTTCTGTTTCTGTTCTCGCTCCTGAAGGAGAAACACAAGAGTCTCAGTGAGAACGACACTCTGACAGACCCCGGGGTCCAGGGGAGAGACCCCTCCCATCGTCACACTCTACTCTGCTGCCTCCCCCACGTTGACTTTGTGACTATAAACTGGAGGATCATGGGAAAGTTAGAGCAGTTTGAAGGTGTCGTCTTTAATTAGAAACCACACAGGAAACAGACTCGCTGTGGACCGTGTTGGTGTAAAGAGTGTGTGTCAGAGGAAGCTCTGATGATTATTCACACTGTGACACATCAACACGTTTCACCTTGTGTTCAATCATGCTGCTGATCTCTGGCAGGAAGTTCTGGCTGATGACCCGGTACAGGTGTCGGTCCTCGGAGGTGGTCTTGTCCTTGATGCTGTCTGCCAGTCGCACCCACTGGTCCTCGGTGTCACAGACCAGAGACCAGGCTCCTCGTTTACGTCCTGGCGGAGCAGAGACGACAGGCGGCTCCTCTACTCCGTTCTCCGTCTCTGTCTTCACGTCTGACTCTTCTCTCTCCACCTCACTGACGACAAACAGCCGCAGGTACACGGGATTAGAGCTGACGTCGTGGAAACAGGCGTGTTTGAGTTACAACATCTGTGACGTTCTCACCTCAGCTGAGAGTCGTCCAGCTTCCTCCTCTTTGGTGGTCGTCCTCTTCTCTTCTTCTCTGGCTGAGTCAGATCAGGATCACTGCTGCTGCTGCTGCTGCTGCTGCTGCTGCTGCTGCTGCGACGACACACAGGAAGTTTAACACGAAACATCAAACACTACCGTCACACACACCATAAAAACACTGAAAACAACCACACACACACCTCAGTCCTCTCTGGGTCCAGACTCACCTGATCTGCTTCACCATCCTCACCGGCTCCTCTTTGTACATGCGAGTGCCGTAAAAGTACCAGTAGAGGGCTCCATCTCCATCCTGACCCAGAGGCTCCACCCTCAGGCTGTCAGCATCCAGGCCCTGGAGGAGGAGGAGGAGCAGGAGGATCAGGAGAAAGAGGAGGAGGAGCAGGAGGATCAGGAGAAAGAGGAGGAGGAGCAGGAGGATCAGGAGAAAGAGGAGGAGGAGCAGGAGGATCAGGAGAAAGAGGAGGAGGGGACAGTTTGTATGATCATGTGTTGGACGTGGGGTTTTCACATCATGAGTCATTGAGCTGATGTCATACATGAAGTTGGTATCGAGTCCTGGACCCAGTTTGACCCGTTCAGACCTGCATCAACTCATCAGTCTAACTGTTCTGGGACCAGTTCTGGGACCAGTCCTAGTCAGGCGTGTTGAACCACGAGGCCGTACCTTCAGCAGGTCGAAGACGTCAGCAGCGTCCAGACGATAATCACAGAGTCGGTGCAGCAGCTCCACCTGAGTCCGGACAGGAAGCTGCTCGAAGGCGGCGTCTCTCAGAGGGTTGGGCTTCCCCTCCTCCAGCTCCCAGCGGTAACTGATGATGTCGTCCAGGTAACGGCTGAATGCCTGAGGACTGAGAGGCGATGACATCATCACGATCATTGTGAAGGTCAAATGAACAGTGTTGATGTGTGCGACCCGTACGAGGAGGATCAGATCTGTACCACATCAGTCACGAGGAGTCACTCTGCCCTGTATCGGTTCATCATGTGACTCAGCCGTGACTCACTTCCTGTTCAGGCGGCTGGAGGCCGTGACTCACCTGAGGCCACGGAAAAACTGGTTCCACTGTTGGCAGCGGCGACTTTTCACCTACTGGACTAGTCAGAGCACAGTTCAGACCAGGACCAGGTCTGAGCAGGTTCAGGTCCCGCTCCTTGTTTAACCCTCTTCCTTTATAGTTTGACATGGTGACGTCACAGATCAACTTACGTGATGTCGGTGCGTTGGTAACATCCCTGCAGCAGACAGGTGATCAGGTCCCCAAGGAAGTCCAGGTCCTGGTCTGACAAGGCCTTCTCCAGCTCCTGCATACAGACAGACTCTGTATCAGAGGAGGGTGTTGGTCTGATCGGGAGCCAGAGTCGAGGTTCAAGTTCAGACCTCCACCCCCTCACCCCCCCACTTTGTGCTGCAACCATTAAGGTTTTATGAAGCGGCAGTAACAAACCCAGAGGACAGACTGGGGGCTGTTACCCAGCATGCACTGGGGGCAGAGAGGGGGCGGGGCTGACTGCTATCTGACCAGCACTGTGAGCTAAGGAGTCAGAGGTCAACCAAACACACACACACACACACACACACACACACACACACACACACACACACACACACACACACACACACACACACACACACACACACACACACACACACACACACACACACACACACACAGCCATGGAGGATGACAGAAACCAAGAGCCGACAAGTCAGAGACAAGAAACAGAAGACGAGTTTCTGAGATTAGAAGAAAAACAGAAAGAAAAGAAAAGAGAAAAGAAAAGAAAAGAAAAGAAAAGAAAAGAAAAGAAAAGAAAAGAAAAGAAAAAAAGAAACCAGAGTTTGATAAAATCAGATCTGTGACTCAGAGGACAAACAGTTTATTGAGTCTGATGATCACATTCGACATAAAGACGCTGCACATTAGCACATGTCCTCTCTGGTGGGGGGGTCCTCACATCTAGACCTGGACCAGGACATCTCTGTGTTTAACAGGTAGCTGCAGGTCTGATAAAACTGACTAAACTCTGTCGTCTCTGCAGGAGCGTTTGTGTCCATGGAGAAGGAGCCACCCCACCCCCCCCCCCCCCACCCCCACAGCCAACACTTCCCAGTGTTAACAGCTCCTCCGGGTCCATCAGCAGCAGTTGGAGGACGTGAGCAGGGAGCGGTGGGGGGGAGGGGAGGAGGTTGTTTGTTGTGTAAAGACTCTGCTCTTCCTTTGCTTCTTTCTTTCTTCCTCCCCCACCCTCCCCCTCCTCCCCCCCACACATGGTTCCTGGAGGAGCCATCATCTGACAACACCCCACACCCCCACACCACCCCCACCTCCTGCCACATGACAAACACACACAGCAGCCATAACACCACAGGAAGACGCCCTCGCATCCTCAGGATGTTCATCTGATCAACACGCTGCAGCAGAACAACACACGGTCTGAACATCTGTAGCAGCTGGAGCATCTACAACATCTGCACCAGGACAACAAGAGTCTGAGCCTCCACATCTGTCTGCAGCAGCACATCTGGATTATCTGGAGCAGCTGCAGTAGCAGCTAGAGTCGACGATCTCATTTGTTCATGAGATCAAACTGAAAAGTCTCAGGCTCAGACAGGGTGGAGGTGAGGGGGGTGGAGGTGACGGGGTGGAGGTGACGGGGTGGAGGTGAGGGGGGTGGGGGTGACAGGGTGGAGGTGACAGGGGTGGAGGTGACAAGGTGGAGGTGAGGGGGTGGAGGTGACGGGGTGGAGGTGACAAGGTGGAGGTGGGGGGGTGGAGGTGAGGGGTGGAGGTGACAGGGGTGGAGGTGAGGGGGGGGTGGAGGTGGCAGGGGTGGAGGTGGCGGGGTGGAGGTGGACGGGGTGGAGGTGAGGGGGGTGGAGGTGACAGGGGTGGAGGTGACAAGGTGGAGGTGAGGGGGGGGAGGTGGGGGTGGAGGTGACAAGGTGGAGGTGAGGGGGTGGAGGTGACGGGGTGGAGGGGGGGGGGGGGGGTGACAGGGTGGAGGTGACAGGGGTGGAGGTGACAAGGTGGAGGTGAGGGGGGGTGGAGGTGTGGGGTGGAGGTGACAAGGTGGAGGTGAGGGGGGTGGGGGTGACAGGGTGGAGGTGACAGGGGTGGAGGTGACAAGGTGGAGGTGAGGGGGGTGGAGGTGACAGGGGTGGAGGTGGCAGGGGGTGGAGGTGACGGGGGTGGAGGTGACAGGGTGGAGGTGTGGGGGTGGGGGGTGACAGGGGTGGAGGTGACAGGGGTGGAGGTGACAAGGTGGAGGTGAGGGGGGGAGAGGTGACGGGGTGGAGGTGACAAGGTGGAGGTGAGGGGGTGGGAGGTGAGGGGGTGGAGGTGAGGGGGTGGAGGTGACAGGGTGGAGGTGACAGGGTGGAGGTGACAGGGGTGGAGGTGACAGGGGTGGAGGTGGACGGGGGGAGGTGAGGGGGTGGAGGTGACAGGGTGGAGGTGACAAGGTGGAGGTGAGGGGGTCGGAGGTGACGGGGTGGAGGTGACAAGGTGGAGGTGAGGGGGGGGGTGTGGGGTAGGGTGACAGGGTGGAGGTGGGGGGTGGAGGTGAGGGGTGGAGGTGACAGGGGTGGAGGTGGAGGGGTGGGTGGAGGTGGGGGGTGGAGGTGAGGTGAGGGGTGGAGGTGACAGGGTGGAGGTGACAGGGGGGAGGTGGAGGTGACAGGGTGGAGGTGAGGTGGGGGGTGGAGGTGACAGGGTGGAGGTGAGGGGGGTGGAGGTGACAGGGTGGAGGTGACAGGGTGGAGGTGACAGGGTGGGAGGTGACAGGGGGGGGAGGTGGGGGGGAGGTGACGGGGTGGAGGTGGAGGGGGTGGAGGTGACGGGGTGGAGGTGAGGGGGGTGGAGGTGACAGGGGTGGAGGTGACAAGGTGGAGGTGAGGGGGGTGGAGGTGACGGGGTGGAGGTGACAAGGTGGAGGTGAGGGGTGGAGGTGGGGTGGGGTGGAGGTGGGGGGGTGGGGTGACAGGGTGGAGGTGACAGGGGTGGAGGTGACAAGGTGGAGGTGAGGGGGTGGAGGTGACGGGGTGGAGGTGACAAGGTGGAGGTGAGGGGGTGGAGGTGACAGGGTGGAGGTGACAGGGGTGGAGGTGACAAGGTGGAGGTGAGGGGGGTGGAGGTGACAGGGTGGAGGTGGAGGGGTGGAGGTGACGGGGTGGAGGTGACAGGGGTGGAGGTGAGGGGGGTGGAGGTGACAGGGTGGAGGTGACGGGGGTGGAGGTGACAGGGGGTGGAGGTGAGGGGGGGTGGAGGTGACAGGGTGGAGGTGACAAGGTGGAGGTGAGGGGGTGGAGGTGAGGGGGTGGAGGTGAGGGGGTGGAGGTGACAGGGGTGGAGGTGACAGGGTGGAGGTGACAGGGGTGGAGGTGGCAGGGGGGAGGTGACGGGGTGGGGGTGGGGGGTGGAGGTGACAGGGGTGGAGGTGACAGGGTGGAGGTGGGGGGGTGGAGGTGACAGGGTGGAGGTGACAGGGGAGGGAGGGGGTGAGGGGGTGGAGGTGACAAGGTGGAGGTGACAAGGGGGAGGTGAGGGGGTGGAGGTGGGTGGGGTGAGGTGACAGGGGTGGAGGTGAGGGGGGTGGAGGTGACAGGGGGAGGTGGTGAGGGGGTGGAGGTGAGGGGGGTGGAGGTGACAGGGTGGAGGTGACAGGGTGGAGGTGACAGGGTGGAGGTGACAAGGTGGAGGTGAGGGGGTGGAGGTGACAGGGTGGAGGTGACAAGGTGGGGTGACAGGGGTGGAGGTGACAGGGTGGAGGTGACAGGGTGGAGGTGAGGGGTGGAGGTGACGGGGGGGGAGGTGACAGGGTGGAGGTGACAGGGTGGAGGTGAGGGGGTGGAGGTGACAGGGGTGGAGGGGGGGGGTCACGGTGGATCAGTGACACAGGACAACTCAAACTCCCACAGCATCAGTTTCCTCAAATAAAAAGCAGCTTCCTGCTGCAGCTGCGCAGTCGACCTCATCTGTCTGCAGGTGGAGGTGACAAGGTGGAGGTGAGGGGGGTGGGGGGCGAGGATGTGGGGGTGGTGGGGTTGGGGGTGGAGGGCAGGTGGAGGTAAAGCACGCCAACACACACTGAACATGTGTGTCCTGCGCGTCGCCGCCGGCGTTCATTTGGAGGTGACATTCAGACGACCTCAATCAAGAAGCCCCGCCCCCTCCTCATCTGAATGACATCACTCTGTGACATCACAGAGCAGGCTCACGTGACCTCTGACCTGCGCTGCAGCACACGGCCAGAACACCTTAGCGTGTTGGTAGCGTGTTCGGTTGTCGGCGTCGGTCTCTGTGAGACGGAGACAGACTCAGGGAACCATGTGGAGCTGCAACAATGGAGCTGAAACTACCCCAGTGTATGTGCCCCTCCTGCCCCTCTGCCCCTCTCACTTGTCAATCACAGCTGGGGGAGGGGCAGCAGCCTCTTACAAAGCTGCCCTCACGGGGCATTTCAGGGAGGGGTATTAAAAGAGACGTGCAGAGAGGCTCTGGGTCTTAGAGGGGGGGCAGGAGGGGCAGGAGGGGCAGTAGGGGCAGTAGGGGGGGGTTCAGAGTGTGAAACAGTTGTAGCTTCATCAGGAACAGAAGGTGTCAGAGCCTTTATGAGCTGCTGCATCTTCAACACATCCAGACCACTAGACCCTAGCCCCATCCCTTCCCCCAGACACATCCACCATACCCCAGACCGCTAGAGCCCAGGCCCTAGACCACTAGACCCCAGACCACTAGACCCTAGACCACTATACCCCAGACCGTAGACCACTAGACCACCAGACCCCAGACCGCTAGAGCCCAGGCCCTAGACCACTAGACCCCAGACCACTAGACCGTAGACCACCAGACCCCAGACCACTAGACCACCAGACCCCAGACCACTAGAACCCAGACCCTAGACCATTAGACCCCAGACCACTAGACCCCAGACCCTAGCCCACAAGACCCCAGACCCTAGATCACTAGACCCCAGACCACTAGACCCCAGACCGTAGACCACTAGACCACCACACCCTAGACCACTAGAACACCAGACCACTAGACCCCAGACCACTAGACCACCAGACCCTAGACCACCACTAGACCACCAGACCCTAGACTCAAGACCACTAGACCCCAGACCACTAGACCACCAGACCCTAGACTCAAGACCACTAGACCATTAGATCACCAGACCCCAGACTGTGGCAGACCTGGTCCTTCATCCAGTCAGAGGAGACACGACGTAACAGGACCGACACCACCACACCAGGGGCTCTACAACAACAACCCCTCCTCTAAAGCAGCAGCACCCAGAGACACAGGAGCCTCCAGGGGAAGAAAGACAGAGAAACAGCCACCATCTGGGGTTTAGTCATGGTGGTGCCAGGGGCCGGGGCACGACGGGGTGGGGGTGTGGGCAGAGATGGGGGAGGGGGCAGAACCACGGAGACGACTTCAGACACAACGATTCATCATCTAAACATTGTTAAAGTTTAAAAATCACAGAATCAGACTTTAAATCAACACAGAGATTTACAGGAACCAACTGAAAACGAGGTTTAAGACCAGTTAAAGACCAAGATCAAGTCCAGCTCTGGATCATCGCTGGTCCCCCAGGTCTCCAGGACCCAGAAGAGTCAGTCTGGTCCAGGACCAGATCTCTAACCTCAGTGAGTGTAGTCCAGGTCATGTGTGAGGACTGATGGTCTGTTGCCCCCCCCCCACACACACACACACACACACACACACACACACACACACACACACACACACACCTCCCACTCTGTCATGACACTGACACACACTTCCTGTGTGCCCCCCACACCCACCACCCCGACCCCTGAATGTGGATCAGGATCCTCTAACGCGGACTCAGGACTGTAGCAGGTGAATCGCAGTGGACTCGGTAGGATCAGGACTGTGCGTTAGGTGGATCAGAGTAAAGTGGTTGATCCAGATCAACTTGTTGCTGGAATGTGGCAACACACAAAACAAACACGCCTCAGTTTCCTCCTGAAACACAGAGTCCTCACAGAGGTCACACACTGAATCTAGACCAGGACCATCAGACCAACACAGGACCAAGAGACAGTCTTGATCTAGACCAGGACCCCCAGACATCCCCAGGAAACAACAGACAACCTGGACTCTTTGATCTGATCACCACAGCCTGGTGCATTGTGGGAAATGTCCCTGTTAACATGTGCTGGTCTGCACTCAGTGGGAGGACCAGGACCAGGACCAGTATGAGCATCAGACTCGTGCAGAAGTTCCTGCATTTGACACCAACTTGTTTCTAAACTCACAGCAAAGAAAAACTGTTAATTCATGTATTTAATTGTTCCAATCAAAACCTCAGCTGGAGTCTGGTCCTGGTTCTGGTTCTAGTCCCGGTCATGGTCCTGGTTCTGGTTCAGAACAAACATGCAACACAAACGGACGAGAAACAAAGTTTCTGTATCAAGACAAAGACGCTACCGACGACACATGACGCTGTTTAACACGGTAAACTGTTTAAACACGTTAAACTACATGTTAAATTACATATTAACTACACGTTAAACTACACATTAAACTACACATTAAACTACACGTTAAACTACACGTTAACAACATGTTAACTACACATTAACTACATTTTAAACTACATGTTAAATTACATATTAACTACACGTTAAACTACACATTAAACTACACGTTAAACTACACGTTAAACTACACGTTAAACTACACGTTAAACTACACGTTAAACTACACGTTAACAACATGTTAACTACACATTAACTACATGTTAAGAACATGTTAAACTACATGTTAAGAGCATGTTAAACTACATGTTAAGAACATGTTAAATTACATGTTAAGAGCATGTTAAACTACATGTTAACTACATGTTAAATTACATATTAACTACACGTTAAACTACACATTAAACTACAGGTTAAACTACACGTTAAATTACATATTAACTACATGTTAAATTACATATTAACTACACGTTAACAACATGTTAACTACACATTAACTACATTTTAAACTACATGTTAAGAGCATGTTAAACTACATGTTAAACTACATGTTAAGAACATGTTAAACTACATGTTAAATTACATATTAACTACACGTTAAACTACATATTAACTACATGTTAAATTACATATTAACTACACGTTAAACTACACATTAAACTACAGGTTAAACTACACGTTAAATTACATATTAACTACATGTTAAATTACATATTAACTACACGTTAACTACACATTAAACTACATATTAACTACACATTAACTACATTTTAAACTACACATTAACTACATTTTAAACTACATGTTAAGAACATGTTAAACTACATGTTAAGAGCATGTTAAACTACATGTTAAGAGCATGTTAAACTACATGTTAAGAACATGTTAAACTACATGTTAACTACACATTAACAACATGTTAAACTACACATTAACTACATGTTAAACTACATGTTAACTACATGTTAAACTACAAGGTCTAGACCACATCAACAACTTCCATCCACATGAGACCTGGTCCCGGATCATCAACCACCACTATGACATCATCACAATAACTATCACGTGACCAGGTCCAGTAAGACCTGGTCTGAGACCTGGTCCCCGAGAGTCCCGGTCCACACACACAATCGAAGTTTTCTGTTATGGGATGTTGGTTAATACACTACAGTTAAAGTCCCGAACAGACTCTGAACCAGGATCCGGCCCTGATCCCGGACCGGGTCCTGGACCGATTAAAGCGCCGCTGCTGGAACAAAACGGGACCGAGTGAACAATGACCGAGCAGCATCTGCGTCCCCGCGGCTCCACCGACCAGATGGCCCCGGTAGACAATACACACACACACACACACACACACACACACACACACACACACACACACACACACACACACACACACACACACACACACACACGACCAGCTGCGTTTTACAAAAAAAAAAAAAAACAGAACCAGGACCAGTGATAAAACCAGGACCACAGGAGCAGGGTCTGGGACCAGAACCATGACCAGTTCCAGGTTCGCACGAGGCGGATGAAAACAAACCGGACTCGTGTTTGAGTCTCAGTAAAGTTGTTTCGGACCGTCAGATCCACCCAGACCCGGACCCGGACCGTGGTCCGGGACCGTCGACCGTGTGGTTCGGCTCCGTTCGGTCGGGTCGGTCCGGCTCGGTAACAGTTAGCTCCAACAGCTAACTCCCCGCGGCTCACCGGAGCCGGTTACCTAACAGGATTGAGTCGGTAACGTTACCGTCCAGAAGTTCACTAAGCCGGTTAAAGCTCCGGTACAGTCCCGGACCGAGGAGCGGACACGAACAGCGGCCGGTTTCCGTTAATGAACCGGGACCGAGGCGGGTCTAAGCCGGACTTTACCTCGATCTCAAAGTCCGGGAGGTTGAACGCGGTCCTGAACAGAGAGCAGAAGTGCGCTATGGCGGGGACTTCCCACCACGACTGGACCTCTTCCACGGTAACGGAGCGTCCCCGGGACATGTTGGACCGGACTCTCTCACATCAGAAGCCGTTTGATCCGTTAAAATCGGTAAAAAGTCGAGTTGAGTCGCGGTCGTCGAGTCCGGACAGTTGCCATCGCGACCCGCCGCGCGCTCCAATCTGTTTCAATCAGTGGGACCAGCGCGAGCAGATGGAAGGACGATACCACCGCACCGCGGGGATGGGGGGGCGGGCCGACTGGAGCGGCTCAAACTGACCGTAAACATAGAACACAGAGCGGCGTCCAATCTGTTCACATCACTACCGATAAACAAACAACAATAAATAAACAGGAGTGAGGCCGGACCGGTGGGTTCACCGCTGTAACACCGGGTACAACACTGCTCCCCCCCGGGGGACCGACGGTGGACGGGCCGTTTAAAGGGAACGGTTGTGAAAGGCGGATGAATAAAGAGTAAAAGGGCGCAGCAGGTGTGAGTCAGGTAACTACTTTACTGCGCCTCCTGCGTCTAACGCAGCGTCCACTCATCACTGTCTACCGACGTGTCGGACCAGGTTCCAACGTGGACCCGGACCCGGTCTCAGCGAGGCCGTGTCGGGTCCTTGGCCAGAGTTAGTTTGTGTAAACAAGTTTGGATTATAACTTACAGAGCAGCGCCCCCTGCTGTGACAGGAGGGCAGCGCGGTGCGTTCAGGGACGGTTGGAAAACACAAACACTCTGGTTATAACAGAGGAAATACGACTTAAATAATCAATAATAAACGAATCAATAATGTCTGTAATTAGTTGATGTATGGATACACACTTACTCCAGTTTTATATGAAAGATCAGAAATAAAGTTAATAAAAATAATCATTCTCTTTTAACAACGTTCATTAAGCATGTTTCACTGTTTGTAATTGTTCGTAAATAAAATATTTTATAAAGATTACAACGAATAAACATATTATTATTATTATGTTTATTGATGTTATCTGTTAATAAACTGTTCATTTAGTCTCTGTGACGTCACTGTGTTAATAAAGTTTTCTTCAAAAGGCGGAAGTAAACAAAGCTAGCGCTGTTAGCCGTTAGCATCAGGAACAACGACGTTGTTTACAGTGGGTTGTTTATTGTTTACAGCTGTTGTTTGTCGTTTACAGACCCGGCCACGTCAGTGTCGCAGCTTCTACGGTTTTAAAGGTAAAGTAACGTTACGTTTGATTCGTTGATGGAAACACAAACAGCTGCTGATGAAGGGTTAAAACAGGGCGGAGACAACAACAAAGTAAACAACCACCACGTAAACAACTACAACATAAACAACCACAACGTAAACAACCCGCTGCAGCTTCACGTCAGTAACGATAGATGTTTGTTAAAAATTAAAGTCTACAACATTTATTTAGTTCACTTCATTTATGTGGTTTTATTTTGCAGCAGCTGGTCTCAGGTCTCTGATCCAGGTCCTGAAGTCTCGGGTCTCTGATCCAGGTCCCGAGGATTCAGGAGGTTTCAAGTCTCCACCCTGTCCAGACCATGGTGGTCCAGCTACAGGGCCTCCTCGTGGCCTTGGTCTGCCTGCTCCTGGTCCTCCCGTCTAGGGTCCGGTCCATCCCAGACCCCAGACTGAGACAGACCCTGATCCAGTTGGAGCTGTTCATGCAGACCGGCGGACGTGTGGCGCTGACGGACTCTGAGCTACGACTCGACGCTCTGATGACGAAGCTGAAGCTGCAGGAGATGCAGAGACCAGACTTCCCTCCCAGCATGCACTTCTTCAAGGCCCGGGACCTGATCCGGTCCAGTCCGCTCTTCAGTCTCCTGCAGAAGATGCCGAAAGGTGAGTTCGGATTTACGTCTGATCCTTCTGCTAATAAGTCCTAGTCCAAGTCCAAGACTTGGTGCAGTTCCTGGTCCAGGTTCTGATCCTGGTCCTAGTAAACGTGGATTTGTTTTTAAGGTGCGGCGCTACACGTCCATGACTTCTCAGTGGTGGACGTTGATTGGCTGGTGAAGAACGCCACCTACAGGCCGCACTGCCACATTTGTGTCACCGACCGCCAGTCCATCCGGTTCCAGTTCTCGTCCCAGAGTCCCAAACCAGAACCAGGCTGCTCCCCCTGGACCCTGCTGCAGGACCTGAGAGCCAAGACCGCCAACGTGTCTGATCTGGATCACAGGTGAGGCTCAGACGTGGTTGAGGTTTTAGTTTGAGGTTCATCATCTGATCTGATCATGTGTCGGTGTGAACACGCACAGCATCATGGGAAACTTGACGCTGTTCACGGAGCAGGACCCGGACTCCGTGTACCCGACTCAGGACGTGGTCTGGGACCGGTTCGAGCAGGCGTTCCAGGCTCTGTGGGGTCTGGTCACTTACGCCCCCGTGTTCAGAGACTATTACTATGAAGGCCTTCGTCAGTTCTACACGGACAACGTCATGTATGTGGAGCTGCGGGCGTTGCTCCCTCAGGTAGACTGCCACACCGCCGCCGCCGCCGCCGCCGCCGCCGCTGCCACTACACCACCGTTTCCTGTTCCTGTTTCCTGTTGACGGTTGTTTGTGTCTCAGATCTACGACTTGGACGGCAGCACACACGACGCGGCGTGGGCTCTGAGGACGTACGACGACATCACGCGGCGTTTCACCTCCGACCATCCCGACTTCTACGGCGCCAAGATCATCTACACAGTGCACAGGTGAGCTGCCACTTCCTGTCGTCCTCTGAGGTCACTTCCTGCCTGTGGCATGACGGTGGATCTGTCTCCACAGGGGGGCGGACCTGACCACGGTGAGCAGCGCTGTGGAGGACGCCATGACGCTGATCAGAGACTTCCCTGACATCATGGCCGGCTTCGACCTGGTGAGTGGCGGCGTTGATGATGTAAACACAGACTGAAACGTGATTTAAACATGGCTGACAGACATGTGGCGTGTGCAGGTGGGCCGTGAGGACACCGGCAGGCCGCTGTGGTTCTTCAGAGACGCTCTGTCGATGCCGACGGACAGAGGAGTCACGCTTCCTTTCTTCTTCCACGCTGGGGAGACGAGTGAGTTCGCCGCTCAAACACGTTTAAAACACGTCACATACATGTTTAACCTTCTCTGTCCTCGTAGATCTACACGGGACAGACGTGGACCAGAACCTGATGGACGCTCTGCTGTTCAACACGTCTCGTATCGGTCACGGCTTCGCTCTGCTGCGCCACCCGGTGGCCAAAGACCTGTCGAGGAAGAGAGAGGTGGCAGTGGAAGTGTGTCCCGTCTCCAACCAGGTGCCGTCCTTTGCCCTTTCACAATAAAAGCCCGTGTCTCTCCAGCTGCTGGACTCTCGTCCTCGTGTCCTGCAGGTGCTGCAGCTGGTGTCGGACCTGAGGAACCACCCGGCGGCGGCACTGATGGCGGAGGACCACCCGCTGGTCATCAGCTCCGACGACCCCGCCATGTTCGGAGCATCAGGGTTGTCCTACGACTTTTACGAAGCCTTCGTGGGTTTCGGAGGACTGCGGTCCAACCTGGGCTCTCTCAAACAGCTCGCCGCCAACTCCATCAGGTGAGGACGGGCGGTGCCACGTTGACCGCGTGGACGGCGAGCAGCTCTGACATGTGTCCGTGTGTTTCAGGTACAGCTCTCTGAACCAGCAGCAGCAGGACAAAGCTTTGTCCCTGTGGACGACGCGCTGGGACAAGTTCGTCTCTGAAAACGTCTTCTAGGAGGAACCGATGACGATGAGGACGTCTGAGGTTAAACATGAAGCTACTGAATGTGTTTTAAAGAAAACAGTTGTTTTTTTTTTACCAAAGAGAAGATGTTTTTATTTCTGCTGAAACTGAAAAATACTGATCAAACTGCTGTATCAATAAGTTACATTTCAATAACATCAGTTTGTTTCATGTAGCAGTACCGCTTCCTACCACCAGGTGGCGCCGCATCTGACCGACTGTTACTTTGTTATTGTTACCATGGTGATTTCTTGAAGTATTGATTGAAGCTGCTGTTTCCAATCAAACTAAATAATCAATAATGTGAGTTGATTGACAGAAGCGGAGCAGCCTCTGTAAACAACAACATGACGTCACAGAGTCTTACAGTTAGCCGTTAGCTTCATTACACCGGTTAGCATGTGTCTTACCTGAAGGTCTCTGACGTCATCAGGACGGTGTCCTCGAGCTGTTGTTTGTGAATCTTCTACAGCTGATTTGTTTTAAACCAACACGTGGTTCTCTCCTGTTTTAAGTGCACGTGCTGCTTGTACAAGACCACGTGATGCAAACACTTGCTGACCCACCCAACACACACACACACACACACACACACACACACCTGATGATGATTGATCGTGTTACATTGGGATGACGTCACATAATAAAGAAACACGCGCTGTGATTGATGTTTTTATTGTTTATTAATAAAGTGATTAAATCTGACTCTGGATCAGTTTATCGATCAGTTGAACTGACTCTGGATCAGTTTATCGATCAGCTGCTGAACCAGGAGAAGAAACTTTCCTCGACGGCTCCTCTGGCCAGGACGTCTCTGAGGACACACACTGTGTTAGAGTGTGAGTGTGAGTGTGAGTGTGTGTGTGTGTGTGTGTGTGTGTCACTCACTGTGTGTGTGTCCGGGACAGCTGGACGTTGATCCGGTCCACGTCTCGTCTCTGTCGCGTCCTCATCTTGACCTGATGACGCTCCATCAGCTCAGCGGCACGAGCCGAGTTCAGACGGGCACGCGCCTGCAGCTCGTCCGCGCGCTTCATCTCCAGCTGTGTCCTCTGAGACACGAGGACACATTGACAGACTCGAGGACACATTGACAGACTCGAGGACAGGGTCAGAGACAGACAGGTGTGTCCTCGTGCGGTCTTACCTTCTTGTCCTCCACCAGCCGCAGGTTAAACTGTGACACCTGCTGAGGACTGTCCACGTGGACCGACCTGTCCCTGGCCCCGCCCTCTCCCATCATGCTTAGCGTGGACTGGACCTCCAAGGTCTCGTGCTCCTCGTGACGTCTCTGTCTCTGACGGCGCGTGTCTTCAGCCTGATGATCAGTGAAGAGGTCACGTGATGGAGACAGACACGTGGACAGATACCGGTCCTGTCCAGGACCTACCGAGTCACTGACCTGGACCAGGTTCTGGTCTCTAGTAGCCACCGCCTGAGTCCGTCTGGAGTCCAGGTCCAGGTTTTGGAGCTGCAGGGCCTTGTGGTCCATGTCCATCCTGATCTGGTCTTCCTGCTGGTCTGGGATCAGGACAGAGAGTCAGGATTGGACCAGGACAGGGACCTCTGGTCTCTGCGGGTCTACTGGGATCAACTTACCCTGCAGGCGGCGCCTCCTGGTCTCAGAATCTTGGTCCTGGACCTGCTGGACCAGCCAGGTCCTAAGCTGCTGTCTCTGTCTCTGCAGCCGGTCCTGTTGATCCGGATCCGAACCCACCATACCCGGCAGCGTCTTCGGCGCATCCTCGGCGTCGCTCTGGGCCCGGGTCTGGTGCTGGTGCTGGCGGTAAGCGTCCAGCTCCTGGTCCCGGACTCTCTGGTCCCGGATCTGTTTTCGGTGCAGGATCAGAGCGGTTCTGTTGTCCCGAACCATGTCAGCGTCTGAGGCGGGTCCGAGCCCGGTCTGGGCCCCGAGGACCCGGTCCTGGTCTCTGGTCTGGGACATAAACATCTTGACCGTTGAGATAACAAACACAACTGTTGCTTGGCAACGGGTGCGCGTCGCCACAGGTCCCGCGAGACTTCGTGAGATCTCGGAAGTTTTGTTTTTGTTTTATATATTTTACAACTTTGAAGTTGATTTTACTGGATAAAAACTTGTTTGAACTGATTCTTCTCTTCAGCTCCACGTGATGTTTCCTTTAATTCACTTCAAAATAAAACTCACGTTTCACTTAATTCCTACAAAATAAAGGTTTTACAACATTTACAGTAAAATTTCAGTGTAAAACAGTTCAGTTTATTGATCAGTGACATAAACAGATGATTTATTGATGTCTATAATTAAATACACCTACAGAGACATATTGATCAGTATAATATAATAACTCTACAGATCAGAGACCAGGTGTTGGATGGTCCAGCTCTGTCCAGTACATCTCTGGATGATCAG
>CM028931.1:18326801-18374301 GCA_016801845.1 Polydactylus sextarius
TACTGAGGAACGCGTTGTACCCGTAGATCCTGTACAGACCTTCAGCCTCTCTCTGATCCGCCTCTGACAGACCTTGGCCCCAGTTCATGAACAGATACGAGTCTGGGTACAACTTCGGTATCACAGACGCCTTTGGTTTGTCCTGGTCTGCCACGGGGATCAGGTCTGTGGTGGACTTCTTTAGATCTGATACTTTCATCAGTTTTTCTGACGACAGAAAGTGAAAAAGTTGACATTTGAATCTTGAGCCTCATTGACTGATCCTGATCCAGGACTCACCCAGTCTGTGGAGGCTCAGCTGGATCCCGTCCAGTCTCCTGAGGACTTGTTGGTCTGCGCCTCCTTCAGGAGGAGTCGGCCTCCCTGTGTCCCTGAGCATCAGAGAGATGAGGACGTAGATGAGGAGTAAAACGGCTGCAGTTATAACGGCTCTGTGAACAAACGTCCTCATGGCTCCACGAGTTGAGCTGCTAATGCTCAGTATCAAAGTACATAGTATTAACACACACACACACACACACACAGACACACAGACACACAGACACAGACACAGACACACAGACACACACACACACACACACACACACACACACACACACACACACACACACACGGGGCGTGTCCAGCAGTGACATCACAACCATTAATTACAGTCCAAAGTTTTGAGATTATCAGTGATTGTTTCAGCGAGGGGCCAGTTTCTGTCTCTGATCTGGGACATGATGTTTTTATCTGATGTGGTTTAATAATTATTTCACCTTGATGTCTGCAGAGCAGCGAACTGCAACAGATCCATGACAACAACAAAAGTTTAAAGGATTAGATTTTATTTATGTACAGACACAGTTACAGAGAAAAGGACACAGACGTCCTCCTGATGGTGAAGTTTAACATCACGTTGTTGTTGTTGTTGTTTAGTAGTTGACCGTCTTCGCCGGCTTCGTCTCGTCCAGGTCGGCGTCCAGGTAACGGAAACGACGATGGCGACGCAGGATCTCGATGGCTCTCTGTTCTACGGTGGAAGGAGCGATGCCCAGATCCTCCAGACCGGGGAGTCCGGGGTACTTCATGTCTGTGAGGTGGAACTGGAGGATTCAATTAATAACATGAGACAAGTGTTTGACTGGAACAAACAAAAACAAACAAACAAACGTTTGTTTTCTCACCCGGTCGACTTTGTCTGGAGTCGTCCACGGCTCAAATGGACTCATGGCGAACATTCGAGCAGCGAGGCTGAAACACAACGGCACGTTTAGTTTTAGTGACATCACCGGGCGCCATGACAACGACGATGGGGATAATGGACTCACTGGTAGAAGGGGCGGGGCAACGGGTACGGTACGAAGGGTCTGTGCGCCGTGCCGTAGATGTACTCCACCAGGTCGTGGAGGAGGTAACGATTCGGTCTGAAACAAACACAAACTGTCAGCGTGACGTCATAAAACCACGACGAAGACGAAGAGACTCCACCCACCCGACCAGGGCGTAGGTCTTCCCGTTAGCGTCGGGGTCTTTGACGGCGTTGATGATGGCCTTCGCCACGTCGACCACCTGAGGGACGACACGGTTGACAGGTTACATGATGACATCATCAGACTTTTCAGTGTCTGGAAAACAGTGATTCAAGACCAGAGTCCTGGACTACGAAGCAAGTTCAACAGACCCAGGATCTCTTTCAGTTCTCTGCTTCACTAACTAACAGTCTCAGTCTGGCTAAGCGGTGCCACGAAGCTGCTCATCAACTCCATCAGTCAACCAGGTGTTTCCAGTCTAGATGTGAGCGTTCACATAAAAGAGGCGGAGTTTGCAGCAGACGTCCAATCACAAACATGGAAACGAGAACCGGCAGAGACTTCACAGCCCACGAGCAAACTATAACTTTACAAAACTATGAGGAAAACCGGCCGATAATCCAGGAAAAAAACAACACGGTGGCAGCTGCTAAAAAGACAAAAGACAGCTGATAAAAGTTCGCGATTGTGTAAACGTGCAAGTTCACAGCAACACAGAGACGAGTAGATGTGACTGGAATTAAATTAAAATCAAATGAATGATGCTGAAATCTAGACTGTTGTTACGGTGAATAGGCTGATACAACTTTAACCTTCATGTTCAGCTGCAACCCTAGCGCCACAAAACAATACAACTAAATATAAGAACATGATTCAAAGTGTCAGTAGGAAACTTTCATCTCTGATACGTCCAAGTCCAGTTTCAGTGTCAGTCAGTCTCTGGTTCAGGACAAGCTCAGTTAATGAAGGTGACGGGGGTGTGTCGTCGGACCCTGGCAGCTCCAAACAGGAGCATTTGTACAATGTGTCGATAATAAAATCCAGTTATTTAATATCCTAGTTAATTATTGTAGGAGTCAATAACGCAGCAGTGCTACTGTCTGAGGGACAGTCAGCTCCACTGTGTCACTGGCAACGTCAAGGTTTGAGGAGATCACAGATATATAAGTGACGCTCCAATAAATAATGATGTGAAAGACCAGAGGGTTCTGGTCTCTAAAAACCCCGGTCCTCCTCAGAGACCCTCTCTCAATCCGACACCGAGCTCCACGGATCTTCAATAAAAGGACCAGACATTTTCTAGAGAACTGATTGGTCGGAGGGCGGAGCTTTTATAGGCTCCGCCCTCTGATCTGGAACATGACCTGCTCCGGAGCAGGTTAGTTCAGCATCAGTTACCATGGAGACGGACCCCGGTACGAAGTGAACCACCTTCGTAAACCTAGAGTTAACCCTGAAGTTACCGCATGATAACAACAAATCCTGCTACTAGTCCAGGCCTCTGGTCCAGGACCCTGACATCAGCATCTTTAAGTTACACTGTATCTATTTACAACAACAATAAAGATGATTCTGATTCTTTAACTCACATAAACCGGCTGCTTCACCGTCTTCTTCCCCAGAGCGATCAGAGGGGTGGCGTTTCCAAACCAGCGCATGTCTGAGAGAAGAACGACACGTCACACGACGTCAAACACACGTCACACGACGTCAAACACGTGACCTGATCAGAAACTCACTGGCGTAGTAGTTGAAGAAGCGGTCTTCCCTCCCGAACATCTCCGACGGCTTCATGATGATGGCGTCAGGAAACTCGTCTCTCACCGCCGTCTCTCCCACCGCCTGTGAAATCACGGAGATTTCAACACGTTATTAACACGTCAACGGAGCCACCGCGTCACGCCGCCGCAGGCCGAGCGTCTACCTTGTTCCTCAGGTATTTGGATGCGCTGCGGATGTCGGCGTTGAGGTGAGACATGTGGACGAACTTGGAGATGCCGGCTTCTCTCGCCGCCTTGGCGATCTGCTGAGGGATGGTGACGAAGACGTCCTCGAAGCGATAGTTCCTGTGGAGAAACAACACATCTGAGACGCGACCACGTGAAGAAAGACGGGTGTTAAAACAGATCTGAGGTCAGTTACCACGTCTCCCACTCTCGTCCAACCAGGTTGATCACGACGTTCGAGTGCTCCAACGCACGGCGGATCGAGTCTTTGTCCCTGGCGTCCCACTCCTGCAACAACACAGAGACGGGTCACATGACGGGTCAACAACAGGTCACATGACGGGTCGACGTCAGGTCACATGACATCAGAGTGTCTCACCATGAAGATGATCTGTCCCAGATCCCCCATAGGCTTCAGGTACATGGTGTCGTACTGGTCGCAGCGGTGAGGGACGATGATCTGAGAGCCCATACGACCTGACAACAGACACACGGACGTCACATGACTCTGGTCACATGATGTCAACAAACACAACGCTCCAATCCTGCTCAAACTGACCCAGTCTGTTGACGACGTATCGACCCAGGAAACCTGTGGCTCCAAACACGGTGGCTGCGATGCCACTGGAGGAGGAGCGACCTCCTTTTCCTCTGGGGACCACGGCATGATGGACCTTCCTCTGCTGCACCGAGGAGACGCAGGATGACAGGACGGCCGGGGAGCAGCCTCCTGCAGGAGGATGGGGGGGAGACAGAGGAGGACCAGGAGAGACGGGAGGACAGATGGAGGAGGACCAGGAGAGACGGGAGGACAGAGAGGAGGACCAGGAGAGACGGGAGGACAGAGAGGAGGACCAGGAGAGACGGGAGGACAGAGAGGAGGAGGACCAGGAGAGACGGGAGGACAGAGAGGAGGACCAGGGGAGACGGGAGGACAGAGAGGAGGACCAGGAGGACCAGGAGGACCAGGGGAGACGGGAGGACAGAGAGGAGGACCAGGAGAGACGGGAGGACAGAGAGGAGGACCAGGAGAGACGGGAGGACAGATGGAGGAGGACCAGGAGGACCAGGAGGACCAGGGGAGGCGGGAGGACAGAGGGAGGACCAGGAGAGACGGAGGACAGAGAGGAGACCAGGAGAGGCGGGAGGACAGAGAGGAGGAGGACCAGGAGAGACGGGAGGACAGAGAGGAGGACCAGGAGAGACGGGAGGACAGAGAGGAGGACCAGGAGAGACGGGAGGACAGAGAGGAGGACCAGGAGAGACGGGAGGACAGATGGAGGAGGACCAGGAGGACCAGGAGGACCAGGGGAGACGGGAGGACAGAGAGGAGGACCAGGAGAGACGGGAGGACAGAGAGGAGGACCAGGGGAGGCGGGAGGACAGAGGGAGGACCAGGAGGACCAGGAGGACCAGGGGAGACGGGAGGACAGAGAGGAGGACCAGGAGAGACGGGAGGACAGAGAGGAGGACCAGGAGGACCAGGGGAGACGGGAGGACAGAGAGGAGGACCAGGAGGACCAGGAGGACCAGGAGGACCAGGGGAGACGGGAGGACAGAGAGGAGGACCAGGAGGACCAGGAGGACCAGGAGGACCAGAGGGACCAGAGGGACCAGAGGGACCAGGAGAGACGGGAGGACAGAGAGGAGGACCAGGGGAGACGGGAGGACAGATGGAGGAGGACCAGGAGGACCAGGAGGACCAGAGGGACCAGGGGAGACGGGAGGACAGAGAGGAGGACCAGGAGGACCAGGAGGACCAGAGGAGACGGGAGGACCAGAGGGACCAGAGGGACCAGGAGCAGGGACAGGAGGACAACCAGGTCCAGGTGAGTCCAGAATCAGCTGGTAAACTTCATCTTTATTAAACTGAATAAACATGACGTTTGTTTGTGTTGTTGTTTCTAATAAATAATGACGTCATCGGGTCTCATTAACTCTCATCCGTAACCGACATTCAGCTTCAGTTCAAGTCTGGTTCACGGTCTCTGTGACGTCACATCAACACCTGTAAACGAGCCGCTGACCGAACCGTTAAACACTCGTTACGGTCCCAAGAGACGCCGCTGCCGCAGCTAACGGAGCTAGCTGTTAGCCGCTAGCTCTGTGAGCCGGTTAGCAAGGTCACTAGAGCCGCTACGACACTTGTCGGTGCGTTGTTCCGTCTCTACCAACATTAACTAACCGGTTTTATTCAGCTCTAACACAATCACGTTAACGGACACCGGGCACCGGCACCGAGCTGCCGCTACTCACCTGAAATCTTAGGAAGGACAGTGACAGGACGGCTAACCAGCACCACCGCCGCCATCTTTACTTCTACGGAGTCCCGTCAGAGACAAAACATACGGCCGCGACGGAGGGAGCGTGATGACGTCACACGCGACGTAAACGCAGATCTTTAATAGACTGAGAGGAGAGAAAATTTAATTTAGTTTAAATAATATGAAATAAAATAAAATGTAATATCAAAATTAAATTTAAATAAAATAAAAATGTAACATTTAAAGTTAAAAGTTTGAATGATATGAAATATAATTTAATAATAAAATTAAAGTCAAGATTTAAATGAAATAGAACATGTAATTTTAGAATTTAAATCGAATAAAATGAAATAAAATAATATAAAACAAGATTTAATTGAATGAAAATGTAATCAAATCTAATAGATTTAATTTATTTAATACATTTAAAGTTTTACTCAATACAAAGTTAAAATTTTAAAGTTTATTGTTAAATACACGTAAAATGAAATAAAATGTAAAATATTTAAATAAATTAGATTTAATGTTCAAAATTTAAAATCTGATGTTAAAGTTTAAAAGTTAAACTTGAAATATTAAAAAGGATAAAATTAAATAAATTTAATCAAATAAAATAATTAAATCAAATTCAATCGAAATTAAGATCAAAATTAAGATTTAAATTTCAATGTAAAAATCTAAATTTATACTTTAAAGTTTAAATAAAGTGAAATGAAATTAAATAAAATAAGATAATTAAATTAGCTTAAATCAAATTAAATTAAATTTTTATGTTATAACATTTGAGGTTTCAAGTTTAAATTAAGTCCTAAAATTAATATTTAATATGAAAGTTTGAAGTTATTTTAAAATGTTTTAAAATGAAGCTTATTTTATTATATTATTATATTTATTTATAGTAAACGTAAAGTAAAGTAATAATTTTAACACAAGTTTTATTCACAATTTGTGGTTTTATTTTTAACAATAAAAGCTTCCATAAACTTATAATGATTCTTATATTTCTTTTTATTATTTTTAATTGTAAATACAACATCCAACACATAACAAACATGAAACAACTTCTATAACGTCTGTAACAAGGAGCCGAGCGTCTCAGTTTTATTCATCACAATCATGAGGATAAAAATCATGAAATATAAAAACACACGTCGTTTGAAACCAGTTTTTATTTCTTCATAAAAGACGTAGAAATGATTGTGAGCTACAGTGAGTCTCCTCCGTCTCTAACCGTTGGCGTCTGACGACATTAACTCCGTCTAGTCCGGCCGCACACACGACAGTAAAGTGCAAATGTCTAATACTGCGAGGCACGAACTACGGGAACCGCTCGTCGTCGTCCTAATATAAAAATATTGTTTCACAGACCAGAAACAACACAACAAGTAAAACCTTGTCTAAACCCCCGGTATCTTAAAATATGTTCTGTTACACGTAAGAAATATTTACAGTAAACTCTAGTACAAAGACACCTTTTATTATGGTTGGATCAAATATAATCAATCAATAATCGATCAGTCATCACCTGCATTCGACAGTTACAACTTACATCACATTATTTCTGTTCACATCACTTTAAAAAAGAACAACAGTTTTTGGCTCAGCCGTTATTGCGCACGATTAAATTTAAAGTTTAATAAAATGAAATAAAACCTTTTCTACCTGCTCACGTTTTTCATTTCAACCTGTTTGTAGTCGATGCACAGCAAAGATCAATAAATAACAGACACTGCATCGTTGCACCTTCATATAAAAAACACATATGACGTCAGGGTCATACAAGCACAAACGTGTTCGCGGTTCCTGAACGCGGCGCTACACGATGGGCGGCAGGCAGCCGGACGGCTGGCGGCTGGAGGCGTCGCTGCTCGCCGGGCTGACGTCCTGCTGAGGCTGGATGATGATGTGGACCGGCCTCTCGCCGCTTCCCGTCTCACCCTCGCTCACGTCGTCCTCCGCCGACGCGCCGATGGGGCGCAGGCGCTCGAAGGACGCCATCTTGGATCCGGTGGACCCGGTGGATCCGGTTTCTGAGCTGTCTCTCTTCAGCTGGACGCTGCTCTCGGAGCTGTTTCTCTCTGCTGTAGAACAGAAGGACAAATGATGAATCCATCAGTCTGTCGATCCACCGATCCATCTATTGATCCATCTATTGATTGATCCACCGATTGATCCCCCGATCGATCCACTGGTCCGTCCTCTGTCCTACCTGACTTATGGCCGCTGTCTCTGTCCGTGCTGCTCGGTCCGTCCGTCGTCTTCTTCACCGTCGCTCTCGCCCGTGGACGGATTTTGTTGAAGTTTCCCTCCAGGATCCAGTCGTGGTTCAGTCCTTCTTCAGGAGTCAGACGCTTGGTTGGGTCCCACCTTTAAAACAGCAGAAGGTTTAGACATGAAGTAGATCAGTGTTGATTTATCGATCGGAGACGTGGAGGCGACGTACGCGAGGCAGCGTCTGATGAAGTCCAAGAAAGAAGCGTCGCTGGTTTTCAGAGCGGCCGACAGCTCCTTGGAGCTGGGTCTGCGTTTCTTCCCCTTGCTGTTGGTGATGTTCCTGGGGTTTCCTTTAGAGTCTAAAACAGGAAACACGGTTCAGTTCTCATCATCTCATCACACACCTGATGGATCCGTTCGATGAATAAAATCTCACCAAAGAACAACCTCCTCCTGGACGCCGACTGGACGAAGTCGTTTGGAGGCATCCCGAGGACCTGCAGGTCGCAGCGTCACACGTCACGTACGTTCATCAGGTTAACGTGGAGAACATAAACAGATAAAACGTGTCCCACCTCCATGATGCAGGCGATCTGCTCCACCTCGCTCTCCCCGGGGAACAGGGGGTAGCCGGTGTGCAGCTCGGCCAGGATGCAGCCCAGGCTCCACATGTCGATGGCCATGCTGTAGGGGTGGCCCAGGATCACCTCGGGGGAGCGGTAGAAACGGCTCTGGATGTAGGTGTAAACTGACAGAGGAGGACACATGTAACACGTATGTAACACGTATGTTTACTGAGCGTGTCTCCCGTCAGACGCCTTCCTCACCTCTTTGTTGTTCGTAACAACTTGAACCAAAGTCGACCACCTTGATGTTTCCTGGACCTCTCTGAGACAGAAGGATGTTCTCCTGTTCACGGCAGAAACACGTGTTACCTCAACTCTCCACCAGGTGGAGCTGTAACCACACGTCAGAGCAACAGGTGTGTTTAAAGTGGCGATGACGTCGTACCGGTTTGAGGTCACAGTGGATGATCTTCTCTCGATGCAGCATCTGCAGGCAGCGCAGCAGAGCGTGGGCGAAGCGGCGGATCAGAGCCAGACTGAAGCCCTGGAAGTTGTTTTTTTTGATGAGCTCGTACAAGTTCACCCTGCGAACAGAAACACAACACGGCGGTTTTATTTCAAGACGCTGAGTGAGCTCAGCGCTTCCAGCTCCTCAAATAAACAGTCTGAAAAAAGAACGTTGCTAAGTTTGATGTCACTCTACATTGAGCGACGGCCATAAACGCGCGGCAGGAAATAATCTGTGATTGTGATCACATTCACAGCGACACGAGCATAAACTTCTTTAGGCTGAGAAACAGGAGCCTTCACACCGGCGGGTAAGAGATAGGCCCTAATCAGGCCCTTAACTAAAGGATTAAGTGACAGTAATGTTAGACAAGGTGGCGGTCCGAGACGTCCTCCAGAGGTCAGTCAGCCTCTGATACATTAACCGATATGACATCAGACACCAGAGGTGATCCATGATGAAACCGATCACCGATGAACTGAGCTGATCGGTTCAGAGACGTCGTTAAACCTCAAATACGAACAGATCAATTATTCACAGACGTGTTTGTCGTCTCCTGTACGACAGTTTCCTCAACGCGTGGGCGCACTGACCCGAGCAGCTCGAAGGAGATGCACAGGTGGTTTCTGAAGTAGAAGTACTCCTTCATGTGGATCACGTTGTGGAGGTTTTCTTTGTCTTTACGCTTGATGACGTCCAGGATCTTCAGCTCGACCAGCGCCTGGTGGTGAAACCTGCACAAATGGAGGACGAACGTTGTGTTAGCAACTGAAACAACTGTATGATTTCATCAGGTCTAATATCTGACTCCTGCGGTTTAGTTCTGTGTCGCTTTAAGTTGCCGTTTGCTTCTGCAGCTGCTGCGACTGCGATCACAGGTAAGGTAACACCGACAGGTGCCCACTTCTGTCAAACTAAATCAGGAGCTCGGCCGTCGAGCCCGGTCCTAAAATGTAAAGCGATCACGGCGAAGGCATGAGGGAAAAACCTGACAACAGGGGATCAGATCTCAGTGAAGGTCGACTCCCTCTGGGACAAACAACTGACTCTGTACAGTAACAACTTTATTAAACTTCATCCACGTTAAACGTCGCGTCTCACCTCTTCTTGTTGCGAATCATCTTAATGGCCACGAGCTCGTTGTTTTTGTGGTCCAGACATTTGAGGACCTGTCCGAAGGAGCCTTTCCCGATCACCTCCAGAACCTCGAACCTGTAGGCGATGTGGTCGTGCAGCACCTGAGGAGCATGAGGTGCAGCATCAGCTCCTCTATTAGACTCTGACATGATGTTTAAACTCTGAGAGGTTTCTGTCTGTAACTCACCCTGATGTAGCTGCCGTGCTCGTCGTCGTATCCCGAGTTTTGCGGCGCGCCCTGGGAACCCTCGATCTTCTGCGATCCCTGACCCAGGAACCAGACCTCGGAGTAGTCCATGATCTCCTCCTGCTCGAACGCCGTCAGCCGCTCCTGGAAACTGTTCAGTGCCTCTGCAACAGGAAGTGAGAGGAGGACGGTGAGTCACCGGCAAATTGACAACAACAAGATATTTTTACTGAATCGGAGCTGTTACTTAGTTACATGAGTGTGTGTGAAACAAGTCTTTCTATTTGTGCTGTACTCCTCAGTGACGTACCAGTGGGAGCCATGGGTAATCTCTGGCCCTCGTACGCCTTCTCCTTCTCCGCCTTGTTGCTGGAAATCTTACTGTTGCGAGACACAGATACTTTGTCCATCGCTGCACCGAAGCGCATGGCGAACTGCTGGGCGGGCTTCGGCCTCTCACCCTGTTCAGACAGAAACAGACAAGATGAAGAGTCCGGTCCTTCTTCATCACAAACGCCAACCTGTCGCTGGTGAACCAGACTCACCGACAGCGTCTGGAAGCTGTTCTGGCCTCCTTTGTTGGTGATCTGAGGCAGGATGTTGTCCGACTGCTGGTGCTGGTTTTTGGCATTGCTGACCACCACCTGGACCATCGGGGGCTCGAGCTGAGGCAGCGTCCCGACACCGGGACCGAACTTCTGCAGATCGGAGGGAAACATTTAGTTTCAGGGATGAAAACTGATCAGACTGATGAATATTTCAGCATTAACATTAGTCTTTATTCTTTCACGTCTGTAGCTACAAGCCGGTTGTGTTCAGAGCTCCTTCCTGTGTGGCCCGTTTGTGTTTTTGGCTTCAGGTCTACATTGGACCGGTCGAGGCTCAGGTGACCGGGACCCCCCGCAGGCGGCGGCTGGAATTACCGACGCTGCTGAGAGCGAACCGAGGACAAAACCATGTGAGTCCAGGTCCCGATAGACCGGTCTCTGCAGGAGGTTCAGCTCTGTCTTTCTCTGGCTGCCACGCGTGTTGCTCCAGGACCAGGATTACACATGTCAGACAAGGACCAGCAGAACCACCTCTGTGGCCTGAAGTGTTTAAAACATGTTTTCACTGAGGATCAGACTCAGATCAGCCGTTAGCAACGCTCTGTGTTCACACCATCATAAATTCCTTCATATTAATTATTAACAGTGCTGCGGGAGAAGAGCTGGTCTGATGTTTGTCTCATGTTTGGAGCTGCTGCAGGATCTGCCAACGTGCTCGTGACGCAGAGAGAAACAGCTAAATATAGTGAGAGAGCACCTGCCACCAGGAGAGAGAAGTAAACAGTTACTGCTTATTCAAAGCAGCTCAGGATCCTGGTTGCAGACAGATGTGAGTTGTCCGTTGAGTTTCTCTGACGGTGGAGCTGCTCCCTCCTCCTGGAGTTTGACTTTTAAACAGCTCCACCAAACTCTGACTGCATCATCAGATGAAAGCTGCTCCTCGAGTTGGCGTGTTGGCTCCACAAACACTCAGCCTGTGGGCAGCGAGCAAAGCTGCAGCCACGCCGCTAAAATAATGCACCACATCCCAAAATAGATCACTTCTGCAAAAACCCAGCAACAAGGATCCTCGCAGGATCCAGTGTCCTCCTCCGTGTACCTGCTGAGACGTGCACGGCTGAATGTGCACGCTGAGGCGTGCACGTTGAGCCGCGCACGCCTCAGCCGTCCCACAACGAGCTGCTGACACGTGTCCTATTTATCATGGTAGAGCGACACCATATGGGTGAAATTAAGCTCAAGGGCTACGTGCTAAACTCATCCTGCCAACACCCGGGGTGGGGGGTGGGGGGCACAGGTGGTGGACAGGAAACAACATCATAATCTTAAGCTCTGACCTCTGACCTCTGAGCCGAGTGACAGCAGGTGACTCACCTGTGCAGGCGTCGGTCTGGATAACTGAGTCTGGATCCAGGTCACCAGGTCTCAGCCAGGTCCAGGTCCTCAGAGGTCAGAGGTCAACAACAACAACAACAAACCCTCCGTGACCAGTCATCGATCACCAATCAATACGATCGATCGCAGCCTGAACTGATCCTCCGAACATCCAAACACAGCAAAGGTTAAATTTACATCAGTTTCCATCTACGGAGACAAAAATGCAGCGGAGCACATTTAGACTGATGGCGGCTGTCAGGACCAGCGACACCCAGAGACCCAGACTGAAATAGACCGAGGATCTGCATCAGGACCTGGATTAGGACATGGACCAGGTCCTGGATCAGAGAGAGGTGGTCTTAAAGAACAGAAACACTGTCAAAGACAAAAGGAACAGAAAGAAAACAGGAAGTGAGTTTAGTCTGAGGTCTCTGCAGGTCCAGGGCTCCAAGACCGGACCTGAGGCCAGGTTCGGTCCAGCAGAGACCTCCTCGGACTAGACTCAGAGTCTCAGACCCCCCGAGTCTCAGAGACCAGGTCTCAGTGTGAGTCTCGTGCCTCACCTTGCTGTTTATCTCCGGTAACATGCTGCAGCTTCTCGTGTCTCAGGTCACTTTATAAAATCCTCATTCTGTTCTTCTGTGGGTCCGGAACCGGCCCGGGTCTTTCTGAGTGTTTGAGTCTCTGCGTCTGTGTCCTCGGACTCTGAATCAACTGATGAGTAAAATCCTCGCGTCCCGCGCGGAGCAGCAGGTTTTACGCGCCGCGCTCAGAGCGGATTAACGTCGCTGCTGGACCCGCACCTGGTCCGGTTTCTGGTCTGACAGCTGCGCCTCCAGATATAGACCTGTCTCTGATCTGACTCTGATCTGTGTCCGTCCTCGGTCCGCGGACTCCCCGTCGAGACTGATGCGCTCTGACTGCGCGCTCCGCACACACCGACGCATGCACGGCGCGGCGCGGCCACGTGGCGTGGACGCGCATCACTTACAGCACAGAGTTTAGACTCAGAAGAACAAAGTGTCCTGGTACCAGACTCAGACGATGATATGTCCCTAACCGTGTACTAGACCAGGTCCAAGACTCAGTTCTGGTCCCAAACGAAGTCTAAGACTCAGTCCTGGTCCAGGACTTGGTCTAAGACCCTGTCTGAGCTCACCTGTCCAGACAGATGTGTTGGAGTCACCAGATGTTTCTCAGCTGTTTAGACCAGAACAACAACAACAACAACATGAACTAAAACTGGAGGTTTGAGACGTTAAGACTTTGGTTTGTCCAGGTCTCAGTTCTGGACTCTCAGATAGCCTAGCCTAGCTTAGCATAAAGACAGGTAATGCTGCTGAATGCTAAACTAAGCTAAGCTAACTGCTATGTTGAGTCGTTACCCATGATGCAACCCGTCAGTCGTCGTATCTCGTCATTTGTGCAGGGTCTCCAAGGAGACGCATTGAAATCCTTCAGATACAGTATCAGTCGCCATGACGACCTCAGACTAAAGAGGCCGCGGCGCTGCGGACAGGAAGTGTGATGACATCATCAGTACCTGAGGCTGGACCCTCCTGCTCCTGCTCCAGCAGCAGCTGCTGAGGAGCTTAAACCCACAGCAGTCGTCCCACATCGCTGTCATCCTCCATGCTGCCACGACCTCACGACCTCCTCAGCCTCATGTCGACTCTAACCCTGCGTCCTGCCTCCTCTCCTCTCTGCTCCGTCCATCGCCTGCGCCTCCTTCCTCTTCTCTGAGGCTCTGCAGCAGAGACGAAGCTGAGGCGGAGCGGTGACGTACGGACCGACTCATCCAGGGACCGTCCTGAGCCGGAGGCGCAGCAGCAGGGGCCCGGCGCTCGGCTTCCTGTGACAGGGGACCTCTGGGAGCTGTGGAGATGGGAAGGAGGTGCAGCTACAGACCGTCTCCTCCCCGGTGTGTCCTCATGGGGCCGAGGAAGGAGACGGAGGAGGTGCAGCTCTAATGAACCTCCCCTGTGGCTGCAACTTTCCTCTGCCTCATTCGTTTCCTGGAGACAAAGCCGGTGGGGCTGTTGCATGTACCCTCCCACCTGCAGACCCCCCTCCACCTCCTCCACCTGCAGAGCCCCCCACCTCTTCCACCTGCTGCATCCTGCAGGGAGTAACCACCTGCTGCTCCTCTTTACTCAGATAAAACCAGAAGCTCATTATCCATCAGTTCAGTTCATGTAACAGTTGTTTTCATAAGCGGCGTCTCCTCTGAGACCTCGACCCCCTAAAATAAGGCCTGTAAATCAGCTTGTTTTGGCAACAGCAGAAATGTTTCTATTCCTGTAGAGTCTGTATTTCATTACAGTGTCAGACCCAGACACGTCGTCCTGCTTTTAATTCATAATATTTAATTCCTGGATCTTCAGCAGCAGCAGCAGCGGGGTCACGTGACCCGTCCCACGCCTCCCGCCCGTCACCTCCGCCCGTCGCGGACGCAGCAGCAGGTGGCCGAGCTGTCGACCCGCTGCTTCACCTCGATAATCGCTGCCAGACGAGGCGAAGCGAAGCGAGAAGAGGCCAGAGCCAAAACAGACAGTATCGGTGTCGGAGGCCAGTTGGCAGCAGATCGACCTGCTGGCAGGTGGATCATGTGGGTCAGGTTCACTCTGGAGATTACAGCTCCTACACAACACCGACACATGGTCCAGATGTGGCCTCAGGTCACAATACAGATGTGTTTCTGCTGCAGAAACCTGATTCATTCACTCTGTCTTTAGACCAGGACCTGGTCTGAAGTAGACCTGGACATATGTTGTTGTTTTTGCATGATTACAGATGTGCAGATTGTGTTAAGTGTTTTATAACTATGAACACGTGGAAACATCCTCCTGCTCCGTGAATCGATGGTTGGACGTTTCCAGGGGACGCTGGCGTCCTCGTTAGCTCAGCTGTCTCTAAGCCTCAGACCTCGGAGATGAAGGACTCTTCCTCTTCAAACTGTTTACCTGTTAATCAGCCTCACTCACATCACGCTGCTTTGATTTTCCTCCTCAGAGAGTCCGTGTGATTAACATTTCTGTCAAAGAGCAGCTGAGAGCCACTCGTCTCCAGATGAGGACAGATCGTCCTTGTCAGGAGTCAAACGGTCAAAGTGGCTCCTCTCTGATTGGCTGCAGGTCTCCAGGAGACCAGGACCGGGGTTTTCTCTCTGAGTGTCTCCACTCAGCAGCTACAGGACAGAAACGTTGAATAATAAAACACGTGATCCAGACTGAGACCACGTCAGTCCAGGTCTCTCTGGTCTTATATTACAGGTAATACCCCAGACCCAGACTCTGACAGATCAGCCTCCTGTCTCGTCTGTCAGACCCAGACTGGGTCAGAAACCAACAGAACTGGGCCACAGGTTGTTTCCTGACCTCGTTCCCCAGTTTCTCCAACTGTCAGTCAGAGTTAATCCCTGATTTTTTAGGCTAAAACACAGACAAAACACACGTGTCTCTTTTTAATCTCATAGTAAAACCTGGTGTCAGATGGCAGCAGCTGAATCCTCATCACTTCAGCAGGAGTCTCACTTTACCTCCGACCACTAAAACAAACTCAAACTGCTCAACAATTCCCGTTTCACCATCTGCTGCGCACATTTTGCATCGAATCGCAGATCATGTGGACACACCTGAGCAGGTCCTGGTCCTGGTTTCTGACCTCACAAACCATAGTTTCATCTATGATCTGCTGGTTCAGACCAGACGAGGCCTCAGATCTGGTTCAGGTGTGTAAATGAACTCAGGTGTTTCTCTGAGGGGGTGGTGACCTCGACGGTCCAGGTCCCATCAGGTCTGAGAACCTGAGGATGGCGTCGACAGTCTCCTGCAGCCACGTTGACCCGACTCGGTCTCGATCGATGACAGCCTCACTCCTCGACCTCAATGAACCAAAACCTCCAGGCAACGCGGCACAACTCACCACAGCTTCCATTATTAACTTCCCTGGAATTTGTCACCTCCTTTTTTTACTTTCCTAAATCTTCCTGCTGCTAAAACCAGTTAAGTCCCTGACATATCCCATAACTGCCTCAGCTGCAGGGAGCGTCGGGGGTAAGATGAGCGCCACCAGACCTCGCTCTGACCCCAGACGGACAAACTACCGTCACCTCATCAACGTGGTAGAGATCCATCAGCACCATCTAAGACGACACGACGTCAAAGAAAAACGATTAGAACAAATTACAGGACACAGATGTGAGGACAGAGTCCAGATCCAGGTCCAGTCTGAGGTTTAATCCTCTGGACCTCAGGTCAGAGTCCAGATCCGGACTGAGGTCTCGGGTCTCTGACAGGAAGTGGTTCAGTAACAGAAGAACAGAATAATATCAATGGTTTCTTCTTATGTAACAACGTTTTATTTAAGTCACATTATTACACAACATAGCTCCTGGGCCTGTGTGGACGGGGGAGTCGGGGGAGACGGGGGAGGACGCAGACTCACCCGGTGCTGTGTGACTCATTGTTAAAGGAAAACAGAGCAGCCACTCATTAACGCCGCTCCCTGGGTGGCTGTTTACCCAGCATTCTTTGCAAATCCAATTAATGTTTATGTGAATGCAGCTATCCTCTGAGGACCGGTCCCGCAGGACCCGGGTCCTCGTCACAGATCTGGATCAGACCACGTGAACGCGGGTCTTTATCAACATACGCATGAGGAGCAGTGATGTACGTTCATCTGCTCAGCCGAGCGTCGGACCGAACCCGCAGCTCGTGACACTGATACGAGCCGGCGCTTTGATCGAGGCTCCGGTGTCAAATGGGGACAAAGCTGCGATGAGAAACTCTATCAGGCCCAGAGTTCATCAGGATAATGGGGAGCGACGTCCCTGAAACTGAATGAACCCAGAGAGGTGGATCGGTCCACCGAGACGTGGACGTGGCCTTGTAAGGGCGCCGGTCCAGGAGGAGTTTTCACCGACAGATAAATCAGCTGCAACGCGTCTCATCTAAATAACTTTTATATGACAAGTTCACATCAACACACGAGCTCAGGTTCCTGCAGCCGGCGCTCGCCACGGAAACAAGACCAGAAGACCACAACCCGCCACGTAAAGAGTCCACATCCTGACACACGAGACCATCGCCACGAAAACAAGACCACGTGATCAACATCACGTAAAGGACCCGTTCAGACCTGGTCCACACCTCAAACCAAGTCCTAACAGAAGAAGTCCAAATCTGGTCTAAACATAAGTCCTGACAGAACCCGTTCAGACCTGGTCCACACCTAAACCTGGGTCTTACCTTGATGAGCAGCGGGAACGAGCTTTTCTTCTCCTTCAGCAGCTTCTGGACTTTATATTTGTGTCCGTTCCTGCAGGAACAGGAAACACGTTAGTGCTCAGACCCTGATCCAGCTGCAAGGTCCACACCTGGTCCAGGTCTGGACCCTGACCCTCTGACCCCTCCCAGTCTGAGGAATCTAACACCCTCCCACCCCACCCTCAGCAGGAACCTGATCCACATCAGCAGTGTCAGAAACACATTTATTCTCTGAGGTAAATTTAGCACCAACCTTCTCGCTGACCCGCTCATGGTGAAATAAATCAGCGGTGATGAGCTTCATGCCCGGTTTCAGTTTGGGATCTGGTCCCAGGGGCGGCAGCTGTAGACCCCCTCCACACACACACACACACACACACACTGATAATCCAGCGGCCGCGGCGCTCAACGAATCAACGCTTCAACAAACCAACGGACCAATGAACCAACGCTCAGACTGACGGGTTTTATTCTGTGAAGCTTCACTGCAGCTGCTTAACCTGACACACTGATGGGGGAGGGAGGGGAGGAGGGGGGAGACAGGGGGAGGAGGGGGGAGACAGGGGGAGGAGGGGGGAGACAGGGGAGGGAGGGGGGGGGGGAGCCAGACAAAAGGACAGACAGACCCCCTCAGAGACAAACAGAGTCTCTGTGACACTGAATCGAACTTTATTCACAGCTGACGACTCGCTGTGCACACAGTTTCTAGTCCTGGTCCTGGTCTTGATGCTAGACCTGGACCTGGTCCACCTGTGACCTTGTTGCACAAACACCAGCAGAAACCTGAGACCAGTTTGAAGAGTTTTATTCAGATGGTTACAGCTTCAGCTTATTGTTCTGTCAGAGGAAGTGACTCAGTTTCAACACCTGCTCCGTTCGTCTGGAATATTTACTCTGGATTATTTAATCTGGATTATTTCATCTGGATCATTTAATCTGGATTATATTGATGTGAACAGACACTACATGATAAAAACACTCTCACAGCTGGAACATCTAGTTGAATTCCTCTGTTTCATCTTAAAAACACGACAAGGAGACGTTCAGCCGCTCGTCTGCTGACTGGAGGGTTTTGGAGGCGTCAGGTCACATGACCCCGACTCGTCGCTGTTCCCACAGACGTCGCACGTTTCTTTGGAGTTGGTTGATACAAGCTGAGGAGGTAGCTGAGCTCTGGTCCTGGAGCGTCTGAGGCCAGGTGTGATCTGGAGCAGTTAGAGACAGGGATCAGGACATGAACCAGCAGGTTTAAACAGACGCGTCGGAGGGTGACGTACTTTATCCCAGGTGTTTGTGGTGCTGTTTCTCGTAGCCGACCGCGTTGTTCGATCCCGTACCTGCAGCAGATAAAACCGGTCAGTGATGAACCAGGACCGGTCTGGACTGGGATCAGGATCCTCACTCACCTAGATAGTCCTTGTAATCCTTGAAGTACTTGTGCCTGAGGCCTCGTCCATCTGTGGATGAAACGATTAGACTGATGTCAACAATAAAAACCCTCGGGGCAGTGACGGGTTCGGTCCAGCAGGGGGCAGTGTTTGAACAGAGGAAAACAAAGTGATTATAGAGAAGACACTGTTTTTCATTGTTTCGTTGTCGTCTAAGGAGTTGATCGGGTGTAGTTATAGAGAATAATAAGATATTTTATATGAAACCAGCAGCTCAGGATGATGAGAGACGACGACTTCCTGCTCAGAAACATGAGTCACGTTCTCGTCACTAAACCGTTAGTTTCATGTTTCTCATCTCAACTGCTGCCAGACGCTCCACTCGCTGTATTTTTGGATTAAATAGTGAAACTTGGCCGGTGTCTTCGTGATGTTTGCCAGGAGACACAGGACCAACAGCCGGTCCAGGTCCCCAGAGTCCCCTCAACCAGACCAGAGTGTTAAAGAGTCTCAGCGGAGACACCGGACCCTCGGTTCTTACCCGAGTTCCCACGCTGCTTGATGCACTGCCCTCGGTTGGGGATGCCGGCGGCGGGGTTCCCCGGGTTGATGATGTGACACTCGTATCCCGTTGGACAGTGGAGAGGTTCGTCTCCGTCCTCCGTCGTACTGCAGGCCTCGGCTGGAGGACCAGGACCAGCACCAGGACCAGGACCAGGGCCAGGTTAGGAGGAGGGTTATTATGTTAGGACACCAGACTACAGACCTTTCTGCTTAAACTCAACTGCTGGAGGATTTTATTTCTGACTTTATCACCTACAAGAACCAGGTCCAGTTTTCTGACTCTGGGCAGGGACCAGGACCAAGGAAGACCTGTTTAACCTGGTGGTGGATCCAGTTTAAGGGGCAGATCTGGCTTTCGAGAAGGTTTAAGAACATAATCTTTGGGTGTTAAAGAATCAGATTTATTTCTGGTGCTGATCCAGATCTGGATCATCTAGTCCTGGTGAGCTGGACCTCCTCTAAGGTTCTGATCTGTACTCACCCTGCAGGACCCGGTCTAAGGTTCTGATCTGTACTCACCCTGCAGGACCAGGTCTAAGGCCCTGACCTGTACTCTCCCTGCAGGACCTGGTCTAAGGCCCTGGTCTGTAATCACCCTGCAGGACCTGGTCTAAGGTCCTGGTCTGTACTCACCCTGCAGGACCTGGTCTAAGGTCCTGGTCTGTACTCACTCTGCAGGACCTGGTCTAAGGTCCTGGTCTGTACTCACTCTGCAGGACCTGGTCTAAGGTCCTGGTCTGTACTCACCCTGCAGGACTTCCTCAGGGCCGTCCAGCAGCCAGCCGTTCCCTCCAAGCCACCGAGGTTTGGGCTGCACCAGCCAGTCCAGCACTGTTCAGGACACAAACACAAAGGGTCTTGGTTGTGGTCTGGATCATGGGTGTAACCTGTACATGTTGTGGTCTAGGCGGACCCGGTTCAGACCCGGTTCGGACCTGGCGGCGGCTGGACGGACTCAAGGCAGGCGTAGATGCAGCCGTTGTAGCAGCAGCGTTTGTGTCGTTCACACTCGGAGTCCGAGCGGCAGCCCGGGACCTCACAGGCTCGTTCTGGTAACATCTGGGGCGGGGGGGGGCAGCGGTCGTTCTTCTGGTGCTGGGTGGACTGGGGGTGGCTGGGGTACTCGTAGTCCTGAGGAGGAAGAGGGGACAGGTGGTTTAAATATGATCTGGATCAGATGTAAATCAAAAGTTATGAAACACGTTTGGTCCTGGACTCTGAGACCACCAGGGGGCGGCAGTGGATCTGGATCAGTCTTGGCCTCGGTTCTGGACCCGCCAACATTTTGACCTGGATCAGGATCCAACGGGGGAATGTAGGACATGGACCCCGCGCCAAGAAAACACACACACACACTCACATGTCTCTTCTGTTTCTACTGGGACCTGGTCTCTGTAGTGGTTCTGGTTCCTCTGGTCTTGGTGACCTGGTCTATGTGTGTGTGTGTGTGTGTGTGTGTGTTTAGCGTCAGCCGTGGTCCTGGCAGGTCCATCTGGTCCTCACACTCAGAAACTGGATCAGTAATGAGATAATGAGCTTGTGGCTGAACACCATCATTAAAACGCTGCTGTTTATTTGGCAGCTCCACTGAGCGCGCTCAGTAACCAGCCACAGAAATGTCTGGCTCCGCCGGCGGTGTCACTTTAACTCACGGGGGAGGGAGGGGGAGGGGGGCTACTGGCGTCTAGTGAAGCGAGGGCGCCCCCACAGGACAGGTTCCCTCTCTGGTCCTAGCTGGGTCCAGCGGCTCTGCTCTGATTGGATAATGACATAATGAGTCACTTCCTGTTTACACGGAGCTTTACGTCGGGTCAGGAACCAGCTGATCTGAGGTCAGCTCTCCTGTTTAAGATGTGAGATACCACGTCCTGCTTCCTCTGAGACTAGACCAGACTAGAGACACACCCAGACCCAGACCCAGACACCTTGACGCCAGCCTGAAGGTCTAGATGCTCTGAACCAGAACCTAGAACTGAACCAGAGACTAGGACTGAACCTGAGTCTAGACCTGAACCAGAAACTAGACCGGAACCAGAAACTAGACCAGAACCAGAAACTAGACCGGAACCAGAGACTAGACCAGAACCAGAGTCTAGACCAGAACCAGCGTTTGTGGTTTCAAATGAATTAAAACGACCTTGAATATTAAAACTGATCGGCCTTGATCTGATCTCTGGACATTTCCAACATCTGGAATCATCACATCAGCTTTTAAAACCAAAACAGATGTGACCAGATGTGTCTGGACCAGGTTCTGGACCAGGTTCTGGACCAGGTACCAACCATCAGGGTCAAACTTCCACGGAGTCCAGATCAGACCGGTCCTGAGGCCTGTTAGAGGAGCAGAGTCTCAGGTCTGGTCTGATCTGGATCTGTCAGGTGTGACAGGGACCAGACTATTTCCTGGATTCAGCTGTTAACTGACTGGTACAAACTATCACTTCCTGTTTCCACCAGAGTATCTGATCTGTTCAAACAGGACCAGGACCAGAAGCCAGATCCTGGTCTAGAGTCCACATCGTCATTGTGAAGCTCCAGGTTCAGTTTGTTGATGTTTTCACAACAAGTTGAAGAATTTAAAGTTTTAAAACGATTAAAAGTTTCAGTTTAAATGTTTGTGGGGATTTTCCAGGAAATAGTCTGTAATCAGACGTCAGGGAAAGTCCCCGAGGAACTGAAGGTGGTCTGATCACGACAGGTGTGTGTCTGAGTGTGTGTGTGTCTGAGTGTGTGTGTATGTGTGTGTCTGTGTGTCTGTGTGTGTGTGTCTGTGTGTGTGTGTGTGTGTGTGTGTGTGTGTAGTTAAAAAAGTAAAAGATGCAGAGATGAAACGGTTCAGAGATGAAGAGAGTCTGCAGAGTCTCAGCAGGATCCAATTACAGCTGCAGCTTTGAAGCAGAGTCCAGCAGGATGGACTCATCCTGAGGGACGAGAGAGGGGCGAGAGACACAGACTGAGACTGAGATAGGAAGAGAGAGAGAGAGAGAGAGAGAGAGAGAGAGAGAGAGAGAGAGAGGCCAGCGAGGGCATAAACCAGTTAGAAAGTGAGAACATGAAGGAGGGAGACGCTGCAGTGAGTCCTCGTTAGAAACGATCAGTCAGGGCACACACACACACACACACACACACACACACACACACACACACACACCTCGACCCCGACTAACTCCTGGTTCAGAGTGTGTGTGTTCACATGACTCTGTTACATTCGTCTGAACAAACGTCAGAAAGTTTCAGAACAAACACCAACAGTCTTGATGCTAAGCTAATGCTAACTAGCTGCAGACTAGTCAGGTATCTGCTCCTCAGAACCAGGTTTCTGGTCTAAGACCAGCAGAGGAGGGTCAGACCCTCAGACCCCCTGAGTTAGACTCTCACCTTCTGGTTCAGTCCTCTTTTCCTGATCCGTCTGGCATCACTTCCTGTGGACTGCACCAACAGGGACAGCAGCAGCAGCAGCAGCACAGAGTCTGGCATGGTCCTAGTCCCCAATCCACAATCCACAATCCACAATCCACAATCCACAATCCACAATCCACAATCCACAATCCAAACCCTGCGTCCTCCTCCTCTCAAACCTCCTCCTCCTCTGTGGATCCAAACTCCGTCCTGAGTCCACGTCCTCGGCTGAAGCTCACGTGCAGCCGCTGGTTACACAAGCCCTCTGCCTTCAGCAGGACCCGGGTTTTTATCGGCCGGAGGAAGAGAGCAGGGTGACAGAGGGGGGAGGAAGGGGGAGAGCAGGGGGATGAATGGAGGCAGTGTAGGGGAGAGAAAAGGAGAACAGAGAAGAAGGGGAAGAAGGGAGGAACAGCTGTGTGCATCAGAGCTGAGAGCTGAGAGTGTCTGAGGGTTCGGAGAGCAACACATGCTCCGGGAGGGAGGGGGGAGGAGGGGGAGGAGGGGGCAACACTGAGGGCAGAGTGTGAGGAACCTCCCCCTGTTGCCCCCGTCCTGGATATCACTGCACATCTGGTGATCTTTATGTGATCTGTCGTGTCACGGTGGAGGGACATGTTTTCTACTGTTTCACTCAGTGTGTGTGTCACAGTGTGTGTGTGTGTGTGTGTGTGTGTGTGTGTGATGGAGAGTGTGTGTGTGTGTGTGTGTGTGTGTGATAAACTTGTTGACTGTGGTTGAAACATGACTGTGCAGAAACAAACTGTCTGACATGTTTACATTCCTGATGCGACAGGGGACAGAGATTTATAGACGTTAGAGACTGAACACACACACCTCAACCTGTGTGTGTGTGTGTGTGTGTGTGTGTGTGTGTGTGTGTGTGTGTTGGGATCAGTGGCACTGACCCATAAAGAATGAAGGCATGTGGTGAGTCTCAGGGAAAAGGGGCCTCTCTCTCTCTCTCTCTCTGCCTTCGTCTCCATCTCCTCTTCTTTTTCATGTATCTCCCGAACTAGGACACCGCCCTCACCCCTCCTCACCCCCACCTTACCACTCACCCCTCCCTCCCCCTCAGTGTCTTGCTCTGAAAGAGAGGAATGCTAAGCCCGCACAAATCTCAGTCATTATTAGTTTTACAGGAGCAGGGCTTATGTCACTGGGAGGCCCCTGCTTCACTTACACAAAGGACAGAGTAAAGAGAGGGGGGAGGAGGGGGGAGGGGAGGATGGGGGAGGAAGGGGGAGGAAGGGGGAGGCTGCATGAATGACTGAGAGACTGAGAACAACCTGACTCTGTGACTCTGAACATGACGACAGAGAATGGAGAGAAAACCTCGTTAGCACGTCGCTAACGAGGCTAACGACCGACGGACCAATCGGGACTCGGGTCACGTGACCTCTGACGGTCCAGAGGTGGATCCAGATCGGTCCGGTTCAGATTCAGACTGTGTGGGAATAAGGAGCATGTGTTAGTTAATGAAGTCCAGACCGAACATCTGCAGCGAACGTGTGATGTTTGTCAACACGTGTTTACACCTGAACAGCTGCTTCAACACGACGCGTCTCATCAAAACATCTGAACAGAAGTTTGTGTTGGTTTCCTGTTTCCAGTCAGTGAGCTGCTCCCTCTGCTGGTCGTTTGATGACACGTCTCCCATGTTGAACGTTAACGTGTCTTCTCCAGAGGATGAACCGGGATGATGAAGGTGGTTCATCCTCTGGAGAACAGCTGAACTACTCACCACGTCTGTCAGCGTTTGTTTCTTTACACTGATCCAGGGTCAGTGAGAGACAGGACGCGTTCACAGGGTCGACAGCTGAGGTCAAAGGTCGACCTGAGGTCAAAGGTCGACAGCTGAGGTCAAAGATCAAAGCTGCTGCTGTTTTAGTCAGTGACACAAACAACAACATTATAACTAAATACAACCTGATCTGAATAAAAACGTGAATATTCAGGTTTTACATCTGGATCAGATCCTCCAAAACCAGGACCAGGTCTTCATGTAAAATATATCCTTCACATGCAGTCTGATCCGGATCAGACCGAGTCCTGGTTTGGTTTGTGTTAACAAGTTTCCACAGGGATCTTTGATGTTTGTGAAGTTTTAGAAGTGATTCGACTTTAAAGAGTCGAGAGCTTTTAAGTTTTAAAGTGGCTCAGGTTTCATGTGTCATGTTGTTTAAAGATGCGGGCAGAGGAGGAGGAGGAGGAGGAGGAGGAGGAGGAGGAGGAGGAGGAGGAGGAGGAGGAGCAGGGGGGAGCAGGAGCAGCAGGAGCAGGAGATCAACATCACGTAGACCAAACATGTGTCTGCTCAACTATTGTTCGACAGCTTCAAACATCAGGACTCACACGAACACAGTCCTTCAAAATAAAAGCATTGCTCACTGAAATATATCAGACAAAAACCTGAGGGGGAGGGGCATTAAGATACAACCCCCCGAGATACACTCATTATCTGGACCCTGCTGGACCCTGCTGGACCCTGCTGGACCCTGCTGGACCCTGCTGGACTAAGGTAGCTGTAACATTCCTCAGTTTGACCCTCGGGACTGGGACTGGGACTGGGACTGGGGGGCTCGGTGTCTGACTGGGACTTGAGGGGTCACAGCAAACTGGTTTAGGACTCAGAGGAAACGGAGTCAGAGTCCAGGACCTGCAGGTCTGAGTGAAGACCACGATGTGTTCCTGTGTGTGTGTGTGTGTGTGTGTGTGTGTGTGTGTGTGTGTGTGTGTGTGTGTGTGTGTGTGTTACTGTGTGTGTGTGTGTTACTCTGTGTGACTGTGTGTGTTACCGTGTGTTCCTGTGTGTGTGTGTGTGTGTGTGTGTGTGTGTGTACTATGTGTGTGTGTTACTGTGTGTTCCTGTGTGTGTGTGTGTGTGTTACTGTGTGTGTGTGTTACTGTGTGTGTGTGTGTGTGTGTTACTGTGTGTGTGTGTTACTGTGTGTGTGTGTTACTGTGTGTGTGTGTTACTGTGTGTGTGTGTTACTGTGTGTGTGTGTGTAACATGGATTATGTCTCTGGCAGATCAAAGCTTGGTGGATTCACTGAGTTTTTTTTTCTGCTTCCTTTGGTGTGTGTGTTCGTGTGTATCAGTGTGTATGTCTGTGTGTGTCTGTGTGTTAGTATTTGTGTGTGTTACTGTGTGTGTGTGTGTATCAGTGTGTGTATTACTGTGTGTGTGTTACTGTGTGTATCAATGTGTGTGTATCAGTGTGTGTGTATTACTGTGTGTGTGTATCAGTGTGTGTGTGTGTGTGTATTACTGTGTGTGTGTGTATCAGTGTGTGTATTACTGTGTGTGTGTTACTGTGTGTATCAATGTGTGTGTATCAGTGTGTGTGTGTTACTGTGTGTGTGTATTACTGTGTGTGTGTGTATCAGTGTGTGTATTACTGTGTGTGTGTGTTACTGTGTGTGTGTGTATCAGTGTGTGTGTGTGTTACTGTGTGTGTGTGTATCAGTGTGTGTGTGTTACTGTGTGTGTGTATCAGTGTGTGTGTGTGTGTGTATTACTGTGTGTGTGTGTATCAGTGTGTGTATTACTGTGTGTGTGTTACTGTGTGTATCAATGTGTGTGTATCAGTGTGTGTGTGTTACTGTGTGTGTGTATTACTGTGTGTGTGTGTATCAGTGTGTGTATTACTGTGTGTGTGTGTTACTGTGTGTGTGTGTTACTGTGTGTGTGTGTATCAGTGTGTGTGTGTTACTGTGTGTGTGTATCAGTGTGTGTGTGTGTATTACTGTGTGTGTCTGTCAGCCTCTTCTGTCATTGGACGTTGTAGGAACCGCTAACGTTGGCGCCTCCTGCTGGTCGTCACGGTTACAGCCTCGTCTCACACACATGACGTCACTTCCTGTCATTTGATAAACGTGACGAGCAGCCGTTGACTGTGACACCAGAGTTGTAACAGCAGGGGGCGCTGCAGCGTCACTGAAGATTGAATCTGACATGAACAACATCAGACTGACGACAACTGAACTTTTAAAACATTTAAATGAAGATTAAAAAATACTAAATGTTCCTAAATCATTTGTCTTCATGAATAAATAAATCAATAAAAACTACACCTGTGTTTTTTATTTATAAAAGACTGAGTCACAGACTGGTCTCTGATGGCCCTAGTCTCTGGTCCTGGTCCTGGTCCTGGTCCTGGTCCTGGTCCCTGGTCCCTGGTCCCTGGTCCCTGGTCCCTGGTCTCTGCTGGTCTCTGGTCTCTGTTCCTGGTCTCTGCTGGTCTCTGGTCCTGGCGGTTTCATCTGTGACAGCTCATCTGTGTCGTATCTTTGAGTCTTTGAGACTCGATGATCCGTGAAATTAACAAACTATAAAACATCATCACGTCTCTGTGACGAGGAAACAACGAGGAGACGAAAAAGAAACAACGAGGAAACGATGAGGAAAGGAGACGAGGAGAAAAGGAGACGAGGAGAAAAGGAGACGAGGAGGAAAGGAAACGATGAGGAAAGGAAACGATGAGGAAAGGAGACGATGAGGAAAGGAAACGAGGAGGAAAGGAGACGAGGAGGAAAGGAGACGAGGAGGAAAGGAGACGAGGAGAAAAGGAGACGAGGAGAAAAGGAGACGAGGAGGAAAGGAGACGAGGAGGAAAGGAGCTAGGAGGAAAGGAGCGAGGAGGAAAGGAGACGAGGAGGAAAGGAGACGAGGAGGAAAGGAGAGCAGTGACCTTCATCACATGGTCTGGATTTACACTGAAGATCTGAACCTTTCAAGATGTTTCACATCAGTTGTCACATGATCTTTGATGATGATCATCACCTGTGATGATGTCGTCTTCATCGTGATGTGAAACCAAAGACCTTGAAGACCAGGAGACAGGTCAGGAAGACCACCAGGAAGACCACCAGGAAGACCACCAGGAAGACCACCAGGACCCCCGACACCACACTGACGGACATTGACATTGACAGATGCCGGACTCACCTCTGAAGCAGAACCACCTCAGAGGATCAGGACCTTCCTGTCGTCTTCTGCAGCGCGTTGGTTTGACGTCGAAACAGGAAGTTGACGACGTCAGGTCACATGGTTTCTACGTTTATTTATAAAGTGACAGAAACATCTGATGGATGATCTGAGACCAGGTTCAGGTCTGATCTGAGACCAGGTTCAGTCTGATCTGAGACCAGGTTCAGGTCTGATCTGTGTCCAACATCGACTTCCTCATTAAGATAAAGACTTTTTCCGGTCGAACGTCTCTGACTGATTCTTAACGACTTTAACTGCTTCACAGTTTAGACGCTGTAACTTCAACCCTGACACGTCTGATCGGACTGATGGATCGATAACGAGGATCAATAACGAGGCCCAGGATCCAGGACCACCAGGACCGGGTCTGTTACATAAGAGGACCAGTAACGCGGTCCAGGATCAAGGCCCAAGATCAAGGCCCAGGATCCAGGACGAGCAGGACTGTTACATAAGAGAGCTTCCTCTTTTCTGCGCTGCGGCGTCTGAATTATAGATCCCTGATGAGCGGAGCAGTTAAAGATTCATGCGGTGCTGATGAATTATGGATCTATGGGGGGGATGACTGAGCTGCAGCTGAATAATGGATACGCGCTGCTGAGGCCGACTCCGGGACACGGACTGATTACTGTCCTGAGGATGTGGACTGTGATGCTGCTGCAGAGACCGGTCAATAAATAAGACGTCCTGCAGATAAAACTCGCTCCTCTGACCACATGATAACCCCGACTCCTCAGGACCTGGTCCTGGACCAGAGACCTGACTCTGTAGAGAAACTTCTCCAGCTCAACTTCTGGCTGTTTGTTGAACCAATTCCTGACGTAACCAGAGTGAAACCGCTGTTTCCTGAGTTCAGCTGGATGATCCGAGTCTCTGGAGACGACAGGGTTCAGTTTGTTCACAAATAAAAACCTCCACTCGGTGCTGAAACTACAGATCCTGGACCAGAGGATAAGTCCTGGACTTTAGTTCAGTGACGACGTCTGACGACTTTTAAAACTTCATCAAGACAAAACGGTTAAACAACCTGCAGCCGAGCTGACGAGCTGAGTGTGTGATGCAATCAGACGCTCGCCTGTGATGAGTCAAGGTCGTTACAAGAACAACGAGGGGGGAGGGACGGTCCTGGTCCAGGGTCTAGGACCTGATCCAGGACCTGGATCCTGCTTCTGAATACGAAGACGAAGCCAAAAGTCCGACTGTGTTAATTATCTGAGTGAGATAAATGAGCAGTCTTATCAGCTGATTCCTGCTGGAGGCTGGAGGCACACACACACACACACACACACACACACACACACACACACACACACACACACACACACACACACACACACACACACACACACACGCTGTGTTTCTCTAAAAACATCTGCAGCCTGATGAAACACAAACTGACTGAACCACCAGTGTGTGTCTGTCTGTGTGTGTGTGTGTGTGTGTGTGTGTGTGTGTGTGTGTGTGTGTGTGTGTGTGTGTGTGTGTGTCCTCGCCGCCTGCAGCCGTCTGATTGGCTGATCGGTCTCTGATGACTTCATTAACACTGTGAGGTTGTAAACTCTGAGCAGCTGCTGATTTTCAGTCCGATCAGGTTCAAACTGCCCTCGGCTCGAAAAACAGCTCGGTCAGTGAGACTGAGGCAGGTACACACACACACTCACACACACACTCACACACACACACACACACACACACACACACACACACACACACACTCACAGACTGCAGACGGTCTTTCATCCATGTCTCAGAGCTCAGTTGTTTCTGTGCTGGACTTTATTTGAGCCAAGTGTGATTATTCTGCAGTGGTGGTTGGTGACGGCGCCCCCCGCAGGCCGATCCTCATCACGTCATGTGACCATGTGACCATGTGACAGCGTCCTCCAGTTACATGTGGAACAACAACACACGGAGAAAACACGTCAGACAGAAACATGTTTTCACGTTTCATGACTGAGTCTACAAAACGACTTTAAGGATGTTCTGACTTCAACGTCTACAGGTCAAAGGTCACATGACCTCATCAACCTGGTCTGAGATCAGAATCTTTCACTGTAACCGTCTCCGACAACATCATCTAACTGGTCTGAGATCAGCATCTTTCACTGTTAGTTAGTAGACATTAGTTGAACCATCGTCAACAAACCAACGTGATCAAACTTCAGGTTCTCACCTGTCGACGTCTCCAGGCAGCAGCTGTTTCAACGGAAACTTAATGAGCAGGTTTCATCAGGGAACGACTCCCTCGCGTTCACCTGCTTCCTGCCCCTCCTCCCCCTCCTCACCCTCCCCTCCTGCCCCTCCTCCCCCTCCTCACCCTCCTTACCCCTCAACACAATGTAAAACAAAGATAATGTTTCATCTAAAACACTGTTTGTCTGCTGATCTCCGAGCGTTGTCGTGTCTGAACATTGTGGATTATCTTCAGTCCATTTAATCACATCACATTTATTCTCTGGATTATAATCTCATCATGTCTGTCCTGGTTTCAGCTCAGACCGTCTAACTGTGACTCACCTAAACCCTGTTGACCCGAAACCAGGTCCGCGTCTGAGCTCGACCTCCGTCGACGACGTTAAATCATCCGAGAGAAAAATCTGAAGATGTCAGACGTTTCTAAACGTGACTCAGCCTCAGTCTGTCGTTAATATTTAACATCTGAGTCACTGCAGAGAAACTTTTCAGTGACAGACGGAGGAAGAAGAGCAGCGGCGTCTTCCTCAGTTTGTGACAAACATCGTCGGTCTTTGGTTTAACGACTCGTCACCTGACCTGATTATTTTAGTCTGACATTTCCAGTAAACGACGTCTCTACAGTTCAATAACGGATGTGATCACTGATCTCCTCGTCTTTCTAACGCTCATTAAACAGGAAATGGACACGTCGCCGATCTGATGAACGACGACGTTCAAGCTTCGTTACGTCAACATGACAAATGACTGAAGAACCGAAGCGAGGCGCCGCCTGATGACTTGTGCGTTATAACGTCGGTCCAGATGGACGACGCCTCGCCAGCTGATCCGTCATCCATATGTTTCACATCACAGCCACAATGTAAATCCCTCCGCGCTGGACAGGAAAAAACAAGGTCTGATTTGAAGCAACTGGATGAAGAGTTTTAATCTGGATTACGTCAACATCTGGTCCGTCCCGACGCGACCCCGCTGACGTCTTGGACCGGGACGACCTCGTCTGGACGCAGACCTGAAGAAGAAGACGACAGGAACTAGAGGAGAGCGTCAGCGTCAGGTTAACAGGAGAGCTTTTATTTGGAGCATCACAACGAACATTTTCCTCCGTCAGCTCAAACATGACACAGATGGATACACATCAGATACAACATGGCTTCTCAGAAACAGACATGGCAGGAAGTTCAAGTGTCTCACAGTGGAAGGAAAAGCAACTTTGGGTTGAATATTGCATGTCCATGAAGCAGCTGGTGACCCATGAGTTCGGGTTAAAGGGTTTTCAGTCGGTTCGTGGTCGTCAGCTGCAGGAAGTCGAGGATTCATCTCAGAAAGCCGCAGCGGGAAGTTCGTGGTTGTTTCCCGCCAAGTCTTGTTTCCCGAGCAGAGCGACCGACTCCAGCGAGTGGACGCTGTCTTTGTCCAGACGTGGCTTCAGCCCTGGCGGAGCCTCATCCTCCTGCTGCTCTGTGGCGGCGGCGGCGGCGGCAGCGGCGGCGCACTCCTCTTTGAACAGGCGGTCGTGCTCCATCTTCAGCTCCTGGTAGGAGCGCGAGAACATGTGGAAGATGGAGGTGGCGGGGAACGCCATGATGAGGATGCCGCTCAGGATGCTGCTGAGCGCCACCACCTGGCCGGGGATGGAGCGCGGCACCATGTCGCCGTAGCCCACCGTCGTCATGGAGATGATGGCCCACCAGTAGGACGCCGGGATGCTGCTGAAGTCGTGGGCGCCCGTCAGCTCGCTCTCCGCCAGGTGGACGAGCGGCGAGAAGAGCGTCACGGCGACGCAGAGGAAGAGGAGGAGGAGGCCGAACTCTCTGGTGCTGCGTCGCACCGTCAGCCCCAGCGTCTGGAGGCCCAGAGAGTGGCGAGCCAGACGCATCACGTACAGGATCCTCAACGCACGCAGGATCCTCAGAACCAGACCCAGCTTGTCCAGGTAACCTTTACCTCCGCCGGGGCGCTCGCGGTCTAGCGCAGAATCCTCCTCTCGGACCACCAGGGACACGTAGTACGGCAGGATGGCCATGGCGTCGATGATGTTCAGCGGACCACGCAGGAAGTCCAGCTTACTGCGAGCCTGGATGAAACGCAGCACGAACTCCAGAGAGAACCAGGCTACGCACACTGTCTCGATGACAAACATGTTGTAGCACTTGGACGAACACTTCCCCTGAGGAGGAGACAGGACAGAGATTATCATCAATACATGACGAGCTGCTGATCGATCAGATGTGTCATCAGAGCAGATACAGACGGATGAAGTCAAACCACAGAGAAATAAAACGGTTTAGACTCGTTGATCTGCCTCGGCGCTGAGACGTTTGATCTCTGGACAGAAACAGGAAGTACGACCGGTTCTGATAACGGACGTGAACGTGTTTTAACGTGAAACTTTATTTACCTCAGACGTTTCTCTTCTATAATTATCTCCTCGTTCTCTCGACATTTATCTCTCATCGTTCATCCCTCCCCCTCAGTCTGCCTCCCTCTCATCCTTCATCCTCTCAGCTCTAAACGCTTCAGTCTCTGCCTCCTTCACACTCTGGTCCTGACGCTGTAACTCAACACGATCGCGATTAATCGATGATCCGATCGATCCGAGTCCTGATCGGTCCGGGTTCAGACTGGACCGTCACATCTTCAGTTCAGCTTCATTTCATCTGTTGTTATTGTCGACGTTAACATCAACCTGCAGCTTTAAAACTTATTTACTAAACAAATCCATTCTCTGTGAAAGAGACGATGGATGATCACTTTTATTGATCTGAAGCTACGACTGAACCTGAACCGCCTCCATCTGAACCACCTCCATCTTAAACCTGAACCACCTTCATCTGAACCACCTCCACCTGAACCACCTCCATTTTAAACCTGAACCACTTCCATCTTAAACCTGAACCACCTCCATCTGAACCACCTCCACCTTAACCACCTTCATCTGAACCACCTCCATCTGAACCACCTCCACCTGAACCACCTTCATCTGAACCACCTCCATCTTAAACCTGAACCACCTTCATCTTTAACCTGAACCACCTCCATCTGAACCACCTCCACCTGAACCACCCCCATCTTAAACCTGAACCGCCTCCATCTGAACCACCTCCATCTTAAACCTGAACCACCTCCACCTGAACCACCTCCATCTTAAACCTGAACTGCCTCCATCCGAACCACCTTCATCTGAACCACCTCCATCTTAAACCTGAACCACCTCCATCTGAACCATCTCCACCTTAACCACCTCCATCTTAAACCTGAACCACCTCCATCTGAACCACCTCCACCTTAACCACCTCCATCTTTAACCTGAACCACCTCCATCTGAACCACCTCCACCTGAACCACCTCCACCTGAACCACCTCCATCTTAAAACTGAACCACCTCCATCTGAGCCACCTCCATCTGAATCACCTCCATCTTAAACCTGAACTACCTCCATCTTAAACCTAAACCACCTCCATCTTAAACCTGAACCACCTCCATCTGAACCACCTCCACCCGAACCACCTCCATCTGAACCTGAACCACCTACATCTTAAACCTGAGCCACCTCCATCTGAACCTGAACCACCTCCATCTTAAATCTGAACCACCTCCACCTGAATCACTTCCATCTTTAACCAGAACCACCTCCATCTTAAACCTGAACCACCTCCATCTGAACCACCTCCACCTTAACCACCTTCATCTGAACCACCTCCATCTGAACCACCTCCACCTGAACCACCTTCATCTGAACCACCTCCATCTTAAACCTGAACCACCCTCATCTTTAACCTGAACCACCTCCATCTGAACCACCTCCACCTGAACCACCTCCACCTGAACCACCTCCATCTTAAAACTGAACCACCTCCATCTGAGCCACCTCCATCTGAATCACCTCCATCTTAAACCTGAACTACCTCCATCTTAAACCTAAACCACCTCCATCTTTAACCTGAACCACCTCCATCTGAACCACCGCCATCTTAAACCTGAACCACCTCCATCTGAACCTGAACCACCTACATCTTAAACCTGAGCCACCTCCATCTGAACCTGAACCACCTCCATCTTAAATCTGAACCACCTCCACCTGAATCACTTCCATCTTTAACCAGAACCACCTCCATCTTAAACCTGAACCACCTCCATTTTTAACCAGAAACACCTCCACCTGAACCACCTCCATCTTAAACCTGAGCCACCTCCATCTGAACCTGAAGCACCTCCATCTTAAATCTGAACCATCACCACCTGAACCACCTCCATCTTTAACCAGAACCACCTCCACCTGAACCACCTCCATCTTTAGCTCCTGTACTCATCACATCTTTAACAACAACGGTTAACAATAGGTTTTACCTGAAGGTGTCAGTAAAACCTTCAACAGTTGCCATCTTTGTTTTGTCTTTGTGTCTTTGAAAGAGACACTTTATGACCTGCACATTCATCCGTGTTCAGCTCTTTGTTCTGTTGTTTTAAAGTGAAATGTCAAAGGTTTATAAAGTGAAACCAGTGTGAAGGTCAGAGTCTGACAGGTCGGTGTTGTCCGTGTTGACGACGGTGCAGATGGAGCAGAGACGTAGTTCTTCCTCTTCGGTCTGAGTCATGTGTTTATCATATTATCGTCTCCATCAGCAGCTGCTCTCCGTGTAAATGTGTCTCCATTGTTGGACACGACAACGCTTCCATCACACTGAATAATGGATGTGGCTCCACGTTTCACTGCGTTTGTCTGGAGGAGGAGGGGGCGGGGCTTAACGTCACCTGATCCATCTTCAGCTGCAACCTGACGCCGTCTGAACCGAGCGCCGACGTAGACGACGATAAAAGAGCTACGATCAGGGCCGGGATGTCACCTGACCAGCGGGTGACCTCACTCTGACCTCATCACATGATCGTCACATGACCACAGTCTCAAACCAGCAGTAAAATCTCATCTTGGCAGCGTCTCCGTAAACATCTCATCCTCTCTGCTCTTTCCCATAATCCCTCTTGGCAGCGACGCCACAACATCAGGCCCAGATAAGAGAGAGTGTTTCAGTGTGTGTTTCAGTGTGTGTGTGTTTTAGTGTGTGTGTGTTTCAGTGTGTGTGTTTCAGTGTGTGTGTGTTTCAGTGTGTGTGCGTGTGCCTGTCATCTTCGACCTCCAACGTTCAAAAAACACAGCTCACAGACGTCGACACCAAGTTTACGCTTCGTCACGTTCGGTTTAACGACGACTGAATTAACTGGAGTGAACCAGTCGTCTGGAGAAAGAACCAGACTGAGATTATAATCTGAGATTATCACACTTCAACTCTCAGATTATCACACGTCAACTCTCAATTATCACACGTCAACTCTCAGATTATCAGACTTAAATCTGCCAACGTGACGTTTAAACTCATTCATCTGGACAAAGAAGAGGAAGTATGATGAGTTTGGATTAAACTACATTAATCTGGAGCAGCTGCTGCAGCTGAGGTGTGAAGTCAGGTGATATTGATCTGATCAGCTGATGATCAGGTCTGTGTGATAAGAGTGAACACCTTCCTCCTGCAGCGTTAAAGGATCAGATGAGGACACGTCACTCAGAGAGGTTGAAGTTTTATCTGCAGCGTTTCTCTTCATCACATTATTATTCTCTGTGTCGTCTCAGACCTGCCCTCTATTTGCCCTCCTCCTCCTCCTCATCCTCCTCCTCCTCTTCCTCTCACTTTATCTCTGCCTCCACACTCTTTACCCAAACATCCGAGCGGCAGGAAGAAGGATGAGCCGGCGATGCAGCGTTGGCAGAGTCAGGACGAATTAAACGTCCCAACATGGACAACGACAGAACGACTGCAGCAGATGGATCTGTTTACCTTTAGAGGGAGCTGCCAGCGTCTTTACTACCACACACACACAGTCAGTAACACACACACACACACACACACACACACACACAGTAACACACACACACACACACACACAGAGTCAGTAACACACACACACACACACACACAGAGTCAGTAACACACACACACACACACAGTCAGTAACACACACACACACACAGTACACACACACACACACACACAGTCAGTAACACACACACACACACACACACACACACACACAGTCAGTAACACACACACACACACATAGAGTCAGTAACACACACACAGCCATCAGTGTGAGACACGACCACATTCTCAGATGAAGTTTCACAAATCTGCAACAAATCGATGCAGAGTCGGATCGTTACTGACAGAAAAACAAACTGTGACACTGATCTTAGACCAGTTGTTTCTGAGTCTCAACGTCAACGTCTGGTTCATATCTACGTTACAAACGACACGTTAAAGAACAACGTGTCCCAACATCTGCAGGAGGAGCTGCTCCGCCTGAAACGACCACTCTGACGATGATCAGCTGATGGAGCAGCTGGTTTCCTGGTCTCATCAGGTCTCATCAGGTCTCATCAGGTCTCATCAGACTCCATCAGACTCCAGGTCCAGCTCTGCTCTCAGCTCCTCCATCTGTCCTCTCTCCTCCCAGCACGACTCCTCTGAGTCTCCTCAACCTCCTGCAGCTCATATCAACCTGGTGTGTGTGTTTTAACGTGTGTGTGTGTGTTACAGTGTGTTACAGTGTGTGTGTTACAGTGTGTTACAGTGTGTGTGTTAGTGTGTGTGTTACAGTGTGTGTGTTACAGTGTGTTACAGTTTGTGTGAAGCTGCTGATGATTCAGAGACAGAAATGTTCGAAAGATGAAACGTTTCGATGGTTGAATCTGAGTCTGTTACAGACGAGTTGTTACTACTGTATGTGATCTGACACACACACACACACACACACACACACACACACACACTCTTCAACATGTATTTGAACATGTGACCGTGACAGAGTGTGTTTCATTAGGGTTAACTGACAGAAACTGGACAGGCCTCAGTGAACACATTCATTATAACACAGACACACATACATGTATAAAACATCTGTCTCTCTTTGTGTGTCTGTCTCTTTGTATCTCAGTTGCAACTACAACTACAGCTACAACTACAGCTACAACTACAGCTACAACTACAACTACAGCTACAACTACAACTACAGCTACAGCTACAGCTACAACTACAGCTACAGCTACAACTACAACTACAACTACAGCTACAAATACAGCTACAGCTACAGCTACAACTACAACTACAGCTACAGCTACAACTACAACTACAGCTACAAATACAAATACAGCTACAACTACAACTACAACTACAGCTACAGCTACAACTACAACTACAACTACAACTACAGCTACAACTACAACTACAACTACAGCTACAGCTACAACTACAACTACAACTACAACTACAGCTACAGCTACAGCTACAACTACAGCTACAACTACAACTACAACTACAGCTACAGCTACAACTACAACTACAAATACAGCTACAACTACAGCTACAACTACAGCTACAACTACAGCTACAACTACAACTACAACTACAGCTACAGCTACAACTACAACTACCACTACAGCTACAACTACAACTACAAATACAGCTACAACTACAGCTACAGCTACAGCTACAAATACAGCTACAACTACAACTACAGCACAGCTACAGCTACAACTACAGCTACAGCTACAGCTACAACTACAGCTACAACTACAGCTACAACTACAACTACAAATACAGCTACAACTACAGCTACAGCTACAGCTACAAATACAGCTACAACTACAACTACAAATACAGCTACAACTACAGCTACAGCTACAACTACAACTACAACTACAGCTACAAATACAACTACAACTACAGCTACAGCTACAACTACAACTACAACTACAGCTACAAATACAACTACAACTACAGCTACAGCTACAACGCTGTTGACGCCAGTTGAGTGTCACTCACCCGGTCCTCCTCCTCCCTCAGGTCCGGCATGGTGCTGATGCAGAGGCTGACGACGGTGACCGCCACCATGACGACCGACATGCAGGCAAAGATCTTCCCGGGGACCCCGGACTGGGGGTTCTCCACCATGTCTCGGAGCCAGTTCATCACCTTCCTGTACCTGGTCTCCTCCACGGCCACGCGCTGCATGGCGTTCCTCTGCCGCCGCTCCTCCTCGCGCCGCTCCTGCTCGTGCACCTCCTCGATGCGCGTGTACATCTTCCTCTTGCAGCAGCGCTCCATGTAGGCCATCTCTACGCCCCAGTATGTCAGCTCGTCGTGCAGTGACAGGACGCACATCTCTCGGAGCAGACGCAGCTTCCCCGCCGCCAGGAAGTTGAGGATGACCCTGAAGGCGGACGGCGAGCGGTCGAAGAAGAACTCCCTCCGAGCTTCGTCGTAGTCATCGCACACGCTGGCGATGTCTTCGGCCGAGCGGCAGCCGCAGAGACGGCCGAGGCGAGTCAGGGGGAACTGCTCCAGCGTGCTCCAGGGGAACGTGTAGCGGTTCCCTCCGACGTTGATCACAGCCAGGACCCCGTGGTCCACCGAGACCAGGTCCTCCTGGTGCCGGATCAACTGGGCCCTCTGGTAGTAAACGCCCTGCACAGGAGAGGAAGGGTTACAGATACAGACAGAAGACATAGGAGACAAAGAGACAAGAAACAAAGAGACAGAGACACAGAGAGGAAATGACACAGACAGATGACAGAAGAAGACAAAGACACAAAGAGACAAAGACAGAGAGAGGAAACGATACAGATAATGAAACATTGTCTAAATTACACACAAAGAGACAAGTGGCAGAGACACAAAGAGACAAGAGGCAGAGACTCAAAGAGACAATAAACAGAAACACAAAGATACAAGAAGCAGAGACAAAGACACAAAGACACAGACGGGTGCAGTTTATCTGAAAAACTGCAGAGACAGAGACTCAAAGAGACAGAGACTCAAAGAGACAAAGACTCAGAGAGACAGAACAAAGATAAACCGTCAAAGGCTGAACAGAGCAGTCGCATCACATCGTTACAGACGATGACACAGACGAGCGGCGTCACCTTGATGGTCTCGGTCTCGGGGATCTCGGTGAAGATGCGGTCCAGGCTGCTGTCGTCGCTGACAGACAGGTTGCTGAAGTCATGGTTGGCGTTGCTGATGATGGGCATGGCAGCATCGGGACGGAGGCCGACGAGGACGAAGACGACGCTGCTACAAACAGACGAGTTATGGCTTCAGCTCCACGGAGACGAGGTGACCCGAAGTCACATCAGAGAGTCTGGAGGAGGAGAAGCAGAGGGAGTTAGAGCCGGGTGAAGTGGATCGGGATGAGTCCTGGGACTGAGGATCAGACCTGATCAGACGGATGAAGCAGCTGCTTTACTCACCGTCCAGGTTGTTATTCACACTTACACTCAGTCGCTGGGCAGCGATCCGAAGCCTTCAGGGCCAAAATGTTTGTGTTGGCAACGCTTCAGCTGCCAGAGCCTAAGATTTAAACAGTTGGTGGTGGTGTGGACACATGGAGACGAGGAGACATGGGGAGACATGAGAAGACATGAGGAGACAAGAGGAGACAAGAGGAGACAAGGAGAGACACAGGGAGACAAGAGGAGACAAGAGGAGACACATGGAGACGAGGAGACATGAGGAGACATGAGGAGACAAGAGGAGACAAGAAGAGACACATGGAGACGAGGAGACATGAGGAGACAAGAGGAGACAAGAGGAGACAAGAGGAGACAAGAAGAGACACATGGAGACGAGGAGACATGAGGAGACAAGAGGAGACATGAGGAGACATGAGGAGACAAGAAGAGACACATGGAGACGAGGAGACATGAGGAGACATGAGAAGACATGAGGAGACAAGAGGAGACAAGAGGAGACAAGGAGAGACACAGGGAGACAAGAGGAGACAAGAGGAGACACATGGAGACGAGGAGACATGAGGAGACATGAGGAGACAAGAGGAGGCAAGAGGAGACACATGGAGACGAGGAGACATGAGGAGACATGAGGAGACAAGAGGAGACAAGAAGAGACACATGGAGACGAGGAGACATGAGGAGACAAGAGGAGACAAGAGGAGACAAGAGGAGACAAGAAGAGACACATGGAGACGAGGAGACATGAGGAGACATGAGGAGACAAGAGGAGACATGAGGAGACAAGAGGAGACATGAGGAGACATGAGGAGACAAGAAGAGACACATGGAGACGAGGAGACATGAGGAGACATGAGGAGACAAGAGGAGACAAGAGGAGACATGAGGAGACATGAGGAGACAAGAGGAGACAAGAGGAGACATGAGGAGACATGAAGAGACACAAGGGGGATGAGGACATGAGGAGACATGGACACATGTGGAGGAAGACGTCCTCAGAGACCAGACGTCTCATCTTGTTGTTAATATAAAGTGATGATAGACTTTGTGCAGTGACGCTGAAGTCACATGATCAACCATGATGACATCATCACCATCATCATCTTAATCTTCATCTTCATCATCATCATCACCATCATCATCTTAATCTTCATCATCACCATCATCATCATCATCATCTTAATCTTCATCATCATCATCATCATCATAATCATCTTCATCATCATCATCATCATCATCATCATCATCATCATCATCATCATCATCTTAATCTTCATCTTCATCATCATCATCATCATCATCATCATAATCTTTATCATCATCATCATCATCATCATCATCATCATCATCACATCATCATCATCATCATCATCTTAATCTTCATCATCATCATCATCATCATCATCATCATCATCATCATCATCATCATCATCATCATCTTAATCTTCATCTTCATCATCATCATCATCATCATCATCATCTTCATCATCATCATCATCATCATCATCATCATCATCATCATCATCTTAATCTTCATCATCATCATCATCATCATCATCATCATCATCATCATCATCATCTTAATCTTTATCATCATCATTATCATCATCATCTTAATCTTCTTCATCACCATCATCATCATCTTCACCATCATCATCATTATCATCATCATCATCATCTTAATCTTTATCATCATCATTATCATCATCATCTTAATCTTCTTCATCATCATCATCTTCACCACCACCTCAGTGACCATGGACTGGACGAGGCTGATCCAGGATCAGAGGATAAACCACCAGGGTTTCATTTCAGCTCAGAGCAGCATCAACTATTTATTAATGGATCTGAGCTGCTGCTGGACACTACCTGGTCTGTGTTTGTCACTGTGTTACTGTGTGTTACTGTGTGTTACTGTGTGTTACTGTGTGTTACTGTGTGTGTGTCACTGTGTTACTGTGTGTTACTGTGTGTTACTGTGTGTTACTGTGTGTTACTGTGTGTGTGTCACTGTGTTACTGTGTGTGTTACTGTGTGTGTGTTACTGCGTGTGTGTGTTGAACCGAGTCAAACTTGATCTAAACTTGATGATAATTTGAATCAAAAGGCAAAAAAACAAACAAGTTTTTAGATGAAATGTTTGAATGTTTCTGCAGCTTCACATGGGTCATGTTGCTGTAACACAGAGACACACACAAACACACACACACACACACACACACACACACACTTCATTAACTCGGTCTAATTGCAGCAGCAGCTGATGATGATGATGATGATGAAGATGTGTCACGTTCCTAATTTTCCTTCATGATTCTTTTTCAACCTGCAGCTGTTTCTGTTTCCACCTGCTCCTTCATCTTCCTCCTCCCCCCGGTCCCCCCCGGTCCAACTTCCCCGGTGCATCCCTCCCTCCCGCCGCATTGAGAGGAACTCACCATCCCGCTGCTCCTCCGGCTCCTCCGCGTCTCCTCCTCCGCCTCTCTGTGTCACTCCTCCGCCGCAGACCGACCGCTCATCGTCTCCACCGTCCGCGGTCTGAACGAGCCGGAGAGGAGCGGGAAGCTGTGGTGCGTCGGAGGCTGGAGGTGTCCCGTTAGTGCTGCAGGAGGAGGAGGGAGGACAGAGGAGGGGGAGGAGCAGGAGGGAGACAGGGAGGGAGGGAGGTGCGCAACACACGAGACTCCTTGTACCCAAGTTCAAGTTTGCGTAAAGGTGACGACAGGAGCGTCAGAGAGGGAGGAGGAGGGGGAGGGGAGCAGAGCTGCAGGGGGAAGAGGGGGAGGTCTGTAGGACGACCCTCACCCCTCCTCACCCTTCCCCTACAGCTTTAGGATGGGGTGAAATTCAAGGACAATGAGGAGACGACGGGTTTTAACCGAATAATCTGCGCGATGTAGGGGGCGCTGTTGGACTGGAAGACTACAGAGACAAAGACACAAAGAGACAATGAGACAAGGCACAGGGGGCGCTGTTGGACTGGAAGACTACAGAGACAAAGACACAAAGAGACAAAGAGACAATGAGACAAGGCACAGGGGGCGCTGTTGGACTGGAAGACTACAGAGACAAAGACACAAAGAGACAAAGAGAGACAGATCATCCTCCGAGGGTCTTGGTTCACAGCAGCAGTGAGGAGGTTTTTTAATGAACTGATTTAGATTTTATCTTTCACCAGAACAACCTGTTTCTGTCCTCGGTAGACCTGGTCCTCAATAAACTGGGTCCTCGGTAGACCCGGTCCTTATAGTAGACTGGGTCCTCGGTAGACCCGGTCTTTGGTAGACCCGGTCCTTGGTAGACCCGGTCTTTGGTAGACCCGGTCTTTGGTAGACCCGGTCCTTCATAGACAGTCATCATCCTTACACTTGGTCACAACTTCAGTTTGTGCAACATTAGCACTGAACTTGAACAGGGTTAAAGGTCATTCATTATGTATATACACACACACATTAACACACACACACACTAACACACTAACACACACACTCGTCCTTGAGAGGCAGCTCATTAGGCTTCTTGTGCCTCAGGGAAAAACTAAAACAAGCAAACACTTTGTCCAGGTCTTTATTGTGCTAACAGAGCACACACACACACACACAGAGCACACACACACATACACTGTAACAGAGCACACACACACACACACACACAACAGAGCACACACACACACACACACACACACTAACAGAGCACACACACACACACACACACACACACACTCACTCACAGTAACACAGCACACACACACACACACACACACACTGTAACAGAGCACGCACACGCGCACACACACACACACGCACACACGCACGCACACACACACACACACACACACACACACACACACACACACACACACACACACACACACACACACACACACACACACACAGTACCACTGAGGTGTGGTTGGGGGTAGATGAGACCGTCGTCCTCCAACATTTAACCACATTTACTTGTTTATGTTGCAGCAGCTGCAGTCTGTGTTCACCTGCATCACTGTGTTTTATTAAACACACACAGTAACAAACAGTAACACACAGTAACACACAGTAACACACAGTAACACACAGTAACACACAGTAACACACAGTAACACACAGTAACACACAGTAACACACAGTAACACACAGTAACACACAGTAACACACAGTAACACACAGTAACACACAGTAACACACAGTAACACACAGTAACACACAGTAACACACAGTAACACACAGTAACACACAATAACACACAGTAACACACAGTAACACACAGTAACACACAACACACAGTAACACACAGTAACAAACAGTAACACACAGTAACACACAGTAACACACACACAGTAACAAACAGTAACACACAGTAACACACAGTAACACAGTAACACACAGTAACACACAATAACACACAGTAACACACAGTAACAAACAGTAACACACAGTAGCACAATAACACACAGTAACAAACAGTAACACAGTAACACACAATAACACACAGTAACACACAGTAACAAACAGTAACACAGTAACACACAGTAACACACAGTAACACACAATAACACACAGTAGCACAGTAACACACAGTAACACACAATAACACACAGTAGCACACTAACACACAGTAGCACACACACAACACACAGTAGCACACAATAACACACAGTAACACACAATAACACACAATAACACACAGTAATACACAATAACACACAATAACACACAATAACACACAATAACACACAATAACACACAGTAACACACAGTAACACACAGTAACAAACAGTAACACACAGTAGCACAGTAACACACAGTAGCACACAATAACACACAGTAACACACAGTAACACACAATAACACACAGTAACACACAATAACACACAATAACACACAATAACACACAATAACACACAGTAACACACAGTAACACACAGTAACACACAGTAACAAACAGTAACACACAGTAGCACAGTAACACACAGTAGCACACAATAACACACAGTAACACACAATAACACACAATAACACACAATAACACACAATAACACACAGTAACACACAGTAACACACAGTAACAAACAGTAACACACAGTAGCACAGTAACACACAGTAGCACACAATAACACACAGTAACACACAGTAACACACAATAACACACAGTAATACACAATAACACACAATAACACACAATAACACACAATAACACACAGTAACACACAGTAACACACAGTAACAAACAGTAACACACAGTAGCACAGTAACACACAGTAGCACACAATAACACACAGTAACACACAATAACACACAATAACACACAGTAATACACAATAACACACAATAACACACAATAACACACAATAACACACAGTAATACACAATAACACACAATAACACACAATAACACACAATAACACACAGTAATACACAATAACACACAATAACACACAATAACACACAGTAGCACAATAACACACAGTAACACACAGTAACACACAGTAACACACAGTAACACACACTCCAGCCCTGTCAGCACTAACCCTGAGCCTCAGTCTGGAGGATTAAGTGTTTAATCCGTCACAGGCTGAGATGAGATCGTAGCAGCAGAAAGACTCAGTTTTAGAAAAACATCCACCATCCAACATCCAACATCCAACATCCACCATCCAACATCCACCATCCAACATCCACCAACATCCAACATCCAACCATCCATCCATCCAACATCCATCCAACATCCACCATCCATCATCCCAAACATCCACCATCCATCCACATCCACCATCCATCCATCCAACATCCACCATCCAACATCCACCCAACATCCACCATCCATCATCCAACATCCACCATCCAAACATCCATCAACATCCAACATCCATCCATCCAACATCCATCCAACATCCATCCATCCATCCATCCATCCATCCATCCAACCATCCACCCAACATCCACCATCCACCATCCAACATCCACCATCCACCATCCAACATCCAACATCCACCATCCAACATCCATCCATCCATCCACCATCCAACATCCAACATCCACCACCCATCCAACATCCACCAACATCCACCAACTATCCACCCAACATCCATCCAACATCCACCCAACATCCACCCAACATCCATCCAACATCCAACATCCATCCAACATCCATCAACATCACCATCCAAACATCCATCCATCCACATCCATCCATCCAACATCCATCCAACATCCATCCAACATCCACCAACATCCAACATCATCCATCCAACATCCAACATCCAACATCCAACCATCCAACATCCAACATCCATCCAACATCCACCACATCCATCATCCACCAACTATCCACCCAACATCCATCCAACATCCATCCAACTATCCATCCAACATCCATCCAACATCCACCAACTATCCACCCAACATCCATCCAACATCCACCAACTATCCACCCAACATCCATCCAACATCCACCAACTATCCACCATCCATCCAACATCCATCCAACATCCACCAACATCCACCATCCACCATCCATCCATCCATCCATCCAACATCCACCATCCAACATCCACCAACCATCCATCCAACCATCCACATCCCAACATCCACCATCCACCCATCCAACATCCATCCAACATCCATCCAACATCCACCATCCATCCAACATCCACCAACTATCCACCATCCAACATCCACCAACCATCCACCCAACATCCATCCAACATCCATCCAACATCCACCAACCATCCAACATCCATCCAACATCCACCAACTATCCACCCAACATCCACCCATCATCCATCCAACATCCATCCAACATCCAACATCCACCATCCAACCATCCACCATCCATCCAACATCCAACATCCAACATCCAACATCCAACATCCACCATCCAACATCCAACATCCAACATCCACCATCCACCATCCACCATCCAACATCCAACATCCACCATCCAACATCCAACATCCAACATCCAACATCCAACATCCATCCAACATCCAACATCCATCCAACATCCAACCATCCAACATCCAACATCCAACCATCCACCCAACATCCATCCATCCAACATCCAACATCCATCCATCCATCCATCCAACATCCAACATCCAACATCCAACATCCAACATCCACCATCCACCATCCAACATCCAACATCCAACATCCAACATCCAACATCCACCAACATCCACCATCCAACATCCAACATCCAACATCCACCATCCAACATCCAACATCCAACATCCAACATCCAACATCCAACATCCAACATCCACCATCCACCATCCAACATCCAACATCCATCCAACATCCACTGCAACTGCTGCATCCAACATCCAAGTTAACGGGTCGGTCAGTTAACACGTTGGTTAATGGTTAGTCAACTTGTTAACTAACCAAGTTGGTTAGGAGCAGCAGGAACAGCAGGAGCAGGAGGAGGAGGAGGAGGAGGAGCAGCAGGAGCAGCAGGAACAGCAGGAGCAGGAGGAGGAGGAGGAGGAGCAGCAGGAGCAGCAGAAGGGAGTGGAGGCAGAAAGACGTTGCTCACCTCAGACGGGACCAGACCTGCTGCGTCACGGTTCGTTTAGATAAACAGAAAACGACGTCAGTGATGAAACTACCTGATACAACGTTTCCTGTCACATGAAGTGAACGTGCTCTGGTCTCATACACACACACACACACACACACACACACATATATATATATATATATATATACACATGTAAACATCAATATGTGTAGGAGCTGTGATTTAGACTGAGACAACTGCTACCACCTGAGGGCAGACCCACAATACACCAGGACTATATGTCAACTGGTCTGGGAACGCCCCAGGATCTGGTCCAGGTGTCTCTGAGCACAGAGGGAGACCCGGACCAGCAGGTGGACCAGCAGAGACCTGGTCCTGGCCCAGAGGATGAAGTCGGTTGCATGGTCTGAAGCAGACAGATATTTCATGTTTGGTTGAATAAAGCGAGTCGCTGGTGTCACACACACCTGAGAGGATCCGTCAGTTCTGTTAGTTCACTAACAGTGATGAGGAATGAGGACAGACCGGTCTGTGAGTCACCTCCACACGCCTCCTTAACTGACACCAGTCACCACCTCCTGCTGAGAACGTCTCCACACAACCGACACGACGGAGGAACCAATCTGGGACGCTGGTTCTGGTCGGACTCTGGGTCCTGATGGTTTCGTGTGAAGAAGCTGGAGACGAGATGAGGAAGCAGCTGCTGCTGTCGCTGCAACAGGTCAGAGCATTTAAAACTTATCATTTATCATCTTCTACTGGTAATAACATGTAGAAAACTTAGTTTATACCATAACAACACGTAATAACTGCTAATAATTTTCATAATCT
>CM028931.1:18386801-18464301 GCA_016801845.1 Polydactylus sextarius
AGGACACGAGAAGACACGAAGACGTGAAGGACACGAAGGCGAGAGACACGACGGACACGAGAGACGACGGGACGTGAAGACACGAAGGACGAAAGGACGTGAAGGACACGAGACAAGGAGGACGTGAAGGACACGAGAGACGAAAGGACGTGAAGGACACGAGAGACACGAAGGACGTGAAGAAGGACACGAGAGACACGAAGGACGTGAAGGACACGAAGAAGGACGAAGGACACGAGACACGTGAAGGACACTGAGAGACACGAAGGACGTGAAGGACACGAGAGACACGAAGACGCACGAAGAAGGAAGGACACGAGAGACACGAAGGACGTGAAGGACACGAGAGACACGAAGGACGTGAAGGACACGAGAGACACGAAGGACGTGAAGGACACGAGACACGAAGGACGTGAAGGACACGAGAGACAAGGGCGTGAAGGACGTGAAGGACACGAGAGACACGAAGGACGTGAAGGACACGAAGGCACGAGAGACACGTGAAGGACACGAGAGAAGGAAAGACGGAAGGACACGAGAGACGAGAAGGACGGACACGAGACACGAAGGACGAAGGACACGAGAGACACGAAGGAGACACGAAGAGAGACGAGGGACACGAAGACGTGAAGGACACGAGAGACACGGAAGGACGAAGGACACGAGAGACGAAGGACACGAGACACGAAGAAGGACACGAGAGACACGAAGACGTGAAGGACACGAGAGACACGAAGGACGACACGAAGGAAGGAAGGACACGACGGACTTAGAGACACGAGAGAGGACGAAAGGACACGAAGACACGAGAGACGAAGGACGTGAAGGACACGAGACACGAAGAGACGTGAAGGACACGACGAAGGACGTGAAGGACACGAGAGACACGAAGGACGGAAGGACACGAGAGACACGAAGGACACGAAGGACACACTGAGAGACACGAAGGGACACGAACAACGAGACACGAAGACGAAGGACAAGGACACGAGGACGAGAAGACACGAGAGACATGAGAGACGAAGACACACACGAGACACGAAGGACACGAAGACACGAGACACGAAGGACGCGAAGGACACGAGACACGAAGAAGGACGTGAAGGACACGAAGACAGAAGACACGAGAGACACGAGACACGACGTGAAGGACACGAGAGAGACACGAAGGACGACGAAGGACACGAGAGACACGAAGGACACGAAGGACACGAAGAGACGTGAAGGACACGACACGAAGACGTGAAGGACACGAGAGACACGAAGACGGAAGGACACGAGAGACACGAAGGACGAAGGACACGAGAGACACGACGAAGGACACGAGAACACGAGACGGACGGAAGGACCGAGAGACGAAGGACGTGAAGGACCCGAGAGACACGAGAGACACGAAGGACCACGAAGAGACACGAAGGACGAAAGGACACGAAGAGACACGAAGGAAGACGAGAGACACGAAGGACGTGAAGGACACGAGAGACACGAAAGGCGTGAAGGACACGAGAGACACGAAGGGACGTGAAGGACACGAGACACGAAAGACAAAGGAGACGAGGACGCGAGACGAAAGACGTGAGGACACGAGACACGAAGGACGTGAAGGACACGAGAGACACGAAGGACGTGAAGGACGAAAGGACACGAAGACACGAAGGACACGAAGAGACACGAAGGACACGAAGGAAGGACGAAGGACACGAAGGACGCGAAGGAAGGACAGAGACACGAAGGACGGAAGGACACGAGAGACACGAAGGACGGAAGGACACGAGAGACGAAGACGGAAGGAAGGACACACGAAGACGACGGAAGGACACGAGAGACCACGAAGGACGGAAGGACACGAGACACGAAGACGAAAGGACACGAGAGAAGGACACGGACGACGAAGGAAGGAGAACGAAGACGAGGACACGAGGAGGAAGGCGAAGGACACGAGAGGACGTGAAGGAAGGACACGAAGGACGAACGAAGAAAGACGGAAGGACACGAGAGACACGAAGGAAGCGAAGGACACGAGAGACACGGACGAAAGACGGAAGGACACGAAGGAAGGACACGAGAGACACGTGAAGGCGAAGGACACGAAGGACGAAGGACACGAGAGACGACACGAAGGACAGGAACAAGGACACGAAGGACACGAAGAGACGAAGGACACGAGAGACAGGAAGAGACACGAGGACACGACGAAGGACACGAGACACGAAAGACGTGAAGGACACGAGAGACACGAAGGACGTGAAGGACAGAGACCACGAGAGACACGAAGGACGTGAAGGACACCAGGACACGAAGACACGAAGGACGTGAAGGAGAGACACGAAGGACGGAAGGACACGAAGGACGAGGACGTGAAGGACACGAGAGACACGAGAGGACGGCAAGGACACGAGAGACACGAAGGACGTGAAGGACACGAGAGACGAAGGACACGAGAGACACGAAAGACGTGAAGGACACGAGAGACACGAAGGACGTGAAGGACACGAGAGACACGAAGGACGTGAAGGACGAGAGAGAGAAGGACAAGGACACGAGACACGTGAAGGACGAGAGACACGAAAGGACACGAGAGACACGAAGACGTGAAGGACACGACACGGAGGACACGTGAAGGACGAAGGACACGAAGGACACGAGACGTGAAGGACACAGACCGAGGACACGAAAGACGTGAAGGACACGACACGAAGACGTGAAGGACACGAGAGACACGAAAGAAGGACACAGAGACACGAAGACGAAGAGACACGGAAGGACGTGAAGGACACGAGAGACACGAAGGACGTGAAGGACACGAGAGACACGAAAGACGTGAAGGACACGAGAGACACGAAGGACGTGAAGGACAGAGACACGAGAGGACCACGACAAAGACGGAAGGACACGAGAGACACGAAGAGGCGTGAAGGACACGAGAGACACGAAGGACACGAAGGACGTGAAGGACACGAGAGACACGAAGGACACGAGGACACACGAAGGACACGTGAAGGACCCGAGACGAAGACGAAGAAGGAACAAGAGACGAGAAGGAAGGAAGACAGAGGACACGAAGAAGGACCACGAGAGACACGGAAGGGACGTGAAGGACACGAGAGGAAGGACGGAAGGACACGAACACGGGCGTGAAGGACACGGACACGAAGGACACGAAGGACACGAGGGAAGACACGAAGGGCGACGAAGGACACGAGAGACACGAAGGACGTGAAGGACACGAGAGACGAAAGGACGTGAAGGACACGAGAGACACGAAGGACGTGAAGGACACGAGAGACACGAAAGACGTGAAGGACACGAAGAGACACGAAGGACGTGAAGGACACGAGAGACACGAAAGACGTGAAGGACACGAAGGACGTGAAGGACCCGAGAGACACGAAAGACGTGAAGGACACGAAGGACGTGAAGGACCCGAGAGACACGAAAGACGTGAAGGACACGAAGGAAGCGAAGGACGTGAAGGACACGAGAGACACGAAGAAAGCGAAGGACACGAAGGACGACGAGACGAATCCTTCCAGTTTATCTCAGAACAGCGACAGACGGACGAGGTTTAGATATGACTGGAAACACACGTCTAAACATACAGGATAAAGTCGTTTCATTGTTATAGTTTGGTCAGAATCGAGAGGTTTGGTTTAATTTATGTAACATTCTGTCATATTTTATATTTGTGTTAATACAACGACCTGGTGAAACCGTTAACGTTAGTTTCTGTGAATAAATCAGAGCAAGATTTTCATTATCATGTCTCAGATTATAAACGGAGAGACAGATGGAGGACAGAGGAGGACTCTGGGAGGACGGGGAGAGACAGAGAGGAGGACGGGGGAGGACAGAGGAGGACAGAGGAGGACGGGGGAGGACAGAGGAGGATGGGGGAGGACGGAGGAGGACAGAGGAGGACGGGGGAGGACAGAGGAGGACAGAGGAGGACGGGGGAGGACGGAGGAGGACAGAGGAGGACAGAGGAGGACGGGGGAGGACAGAGGAGGACAGAGGAGGACGGGGGAGGACGGAGGAGGACAGAGGAGGACGGGGAGGACGGAGGAGGAGGAGGACAGAGGAGGACGGGGGAGGACAGAGGAGGACAGAGGAGGACGGGGGAGGACAGAGGAGGACAGAGGGAGGACAGAGGAGGACGGGGAGGACGGGGAGGACAGGGGAGGAGGACGGGGAGGACGGGGAGGACGGGGAGGGGCGGGGGAGGACAGAGGAGGACAGGGGAGGACGGGGAGGACGGGGGAGGACGGGGAGGACAGGGAGGACGGGGAGGACAGAGGAGGACAGGGGAGGAGGACGGGGGAGGACGGGGGAGGACGGGGGAGGACAGAGGAGGACGGGGGAGGACAGAGGAGGACAGAGGAGGACAGAGGAGGACAGAGGAGGACGGGGGAGGACGGGGAGGACGGGGGAGGACAGAGGAGGACAGAGGAGGACGGGGGAGGAGGACGGGGGAGGACGGGGGAGGACGGGGGAGGACGGAGGAGGACGGGGGAGGACGGGGGAGGACGGAGGAGGACGGGGGAGGACGGGGGAGGACGGGGGAGGGCGGGGGAGGACAGAGGGAGCTGAAGAGCAGACACAGAGACGACATCTGCACCAGGTTTGTTCTTTCCTTCACAGGAACGTGACAGAGACAGAAGCAGGTGGAGTCAGTGATTTTCCAGCCGTTAAAACGTTAAAATGTGAAGACGGCGGCGTCTCCTCTGAGGCGTCATGGTAACGGGACGTGACAGGAAGTGACAGGAAGTGACAGGAAGTGACGGACAGACGGCCCATCGCCCTCAGACTCTCATCGGGGTCAACGAGGAGGTTCAGGAGGTTCACACGTGAAATGAAGCGTGTTCTTGGATCAGACAGAAACATGATCGTGTCTCGTATGTTTCAGGAAGTCACATGACCTGTTGCCATGGTTACGGTTAATAAGACATCTTCTGTACGTCGGGCGATGAAAGGACTTCATTATGTTCCTGTTCAGATTAAAGCCACGAAGCTTTTCAGGATTAAACGTCGTCATTCAGACTTTAATGACCTCAGTTTAATCCTCGTCAGCTTGAGAGGAAACGACACAGATGATCTGTAGAGACAGAGACCGGGTCCTAATCCTGGTCCTGGACTCAGAGTCTGAACACGTTTCCTCAGACTCAACGTTGGTGAAATGATTCAGCTGTGAAACATCAGTCGTCTCTGTGTCATAAAACAAAGACATATAAAGATCTCACCTGGGACAGGAAGCAGCGCCTGGAGCTGGAGGGAGGTTAATGGACTGAGGAGGAGGTGGAGGAGGGGGGGGAGCGGGGGGAGGGGGTAGAGGAGGAGCAGGAGGAGGAGGTAGAGGAGGAGCAGGAGCAGCAGGAGGAGGAGCAGGAGGAGCAGGAGCAGGAGCAGGAGGAGCAGGAGCAGCAGGAGGAGCAGGGGCAGCAGGAGCAGCAGGGGCAGCAGGAGGAGCAGGGGCAGCAGGAGGAGCAGGGGCAGCAGGAGCAGGAGGAGCAGGAGCAGCAGGAGGAGCAGGGGCAGCAGGAGCAGGAGCAGCAGGAGGAGCAGGGGCAGCAGGAGCAGGAGCAGGAGGAGCAGGAGCAGCAGGAGGAGCAGGGGCAGCAGGAGCAGCAGGGGCAGCAGGAGCAGCAGGAGGAGCAGGAGCAGGAGGAGCAGGAGCAGGAGCAGGAGGAGCAGGAGCAGCAGGAGGAGCAGGGGCAGCAGGAGGAGCAGGGGCAGCAGGAGCAGCAGGGGCAGCAGGAGGAGCAGGGGCAGGAGGAGCAGCAGGAGGAGCAGGGGCAGCAGGAGGAGCAGGGGCAGGAGGAGCAGCAGGAGGAGCAGGGGCAGGAGCAGGAGGAGCATCTGCTGCTGCTGAGTCTGAACTGAGACAAAGAGGAAACGATTTACACGTCACAGACGAAGAGATTTAATGTCTAAATGTTTCACCTGAAACTGACGTGTTTCTGGAGTCGAAGCCTCAGTTAATATGATCAATATCCTGATCATGTCTGATCTATGACCTGATGAAGACGAGTCCATCATCTTCATCATCCTCATCTTCCTCCAGGACTCAGGTCACAGCAGCTTCACGTCTTCGGCTCCAGACTCAGTAACTGGACACCGGACGTCAACCTGACGATGAACCGCTGACCAAGACGTGTTGGTCGGTTCTCCTCCTGTAGCTGCTGGTCTGAGGTCAGGGCCTGGACCTGGACCTGGACCTGGACCAGGACCAGGACCAGGTCAGACCTCTGTCAGGTCCTGGTCTTCATGTGTCTCAGTCTGTAAAAACAGAAACTACAAGAAAACAACAAACTGGATGTGATCGTTTAAACTGGACTGATAATCTGGTCCTGGTCTCTGGTCCTGGTCTCACAGCTGAGATCAGTCAGTGACATCAACACCCGGTGCAGAGCGCCCCCTGCTGGACTCAATCACATGATCACGACACCAACAGGTGGAGGAGGACGTCTCAGGCTGTAAAGTTCAAGGATTCAAGGATTTTCCAGGACCAGAGCTGATCCAGGACCAGAGCTGTTCCAGGACCAGATCTGATCCAGGACCGGATCTGATCCAGGACCAGGTGTGAGGGTCCAGATGTGACAGATGTTGGAGGAAACAGTGACGACACAGACTCGGTGCTGGAGAATAAAAACTTTATATGAGAAAACAACAGGATCACACAGAGTCTGAGGACGATGATCACATGTTTACATGTTTATAAATAAACACCAACTGTTTTAACACAAACATCATTAACTCAGTAACTTCAGACGTAACAAAGTGTCAGAGCGTCGATCGGAGTTGAAATGATGAACCTAGCTAGTTAGCTTAGCTTAGCATGTAGCCCGGACCAGGGAGGAGCTTCATCTGTCCAATCAGCAGCTTTTAAAGCTCAGTGATCATGTGACCAGTTGATTGATTAACTGATTGGTTGATTGATTGACTCCTCCATTGTCATCGTCTTTGACACATTCACTGATAATTTAAACCTGACGTGGTTCAACATTAAAGCAAAAGGCACCAGTAGAAAAATAATCTCTCAGATTATTTATAGATTAAACCCGAGTCCACCTGAGTCCACATGGATCCACCTGAGTCCACCTGGATCCACCTGAGTCTAAACTACTGACACTTTAATGAGCAGTAACGTGTTTTCACCTGAGAGTTGTATCTGATGAATCAGTCACATGACGTCAATAATCTCAGATTATCAATCAATCTCGTCCTAATCCACAGTAACAGCTGAATTATTACGTCTGTTTAATTTGTTTCTTAACTAAAGTTTTTCAGTAACAAAAAAACTGATCTGACGAGACCAACATGAGGGGGCGTGGCCTCGTGACGCGCACACTTACACACTTACACACTTACACACTTACACACTCACACACACACACTTACACACTTACACACTACACACACTCACACACACACACACACACACACACACACGTTCCAGCATCACAGGTGAATCAGTTCGTTACAACGTGAAGTTTAAGGCCGAAGAGAAGAAACTGAGCGTTTCCAGGATCAGGTCCAGGATCAGGGTCTAGACTCAGCCCAGTTTGACTCTAGTGTCCTGGTTGTAGACCAGCACCTGGAGCAGGATCACCACGTCGATGAGGATCTGGACCGAACCACAGACCCAGAACTGAGCTGGACTGTCGTTGATGAGGAAGTAGAGCGTCTTGAAGACGTCTCCGGTCGTCCAGAGCAGAACCATCTTCACACTGAGACACAGAGACACGACATCATCACTTTGTCCTTCACAGTCACACCGCTTCACTCTGGGGTCTGAGAGGACTCGGCCAGACCATCAGTCATCACTCGCTCTGGGTCCAGAGAGGACCAGACATTTATCAGGGTCCGGGCCGTGACACGAGAACCCCCGGAGACCCAGAGAGACAGAGACGGATGAGGACGGCGGCGGCTTCGTCCTCTGGTTCCCCGAGGGACGAGAACACGAGGCAGAGACAAGGACGACGACGTCACGCCGGAAACATCTGGACGACAACATCCACATCTGTGTTGAGTCAGAGCCGTGATCCCAGAACGATCGCGCACCTGAAACAAATCTGCTATGTGGTCGGAACCTTCACAACGTGAGACAAACATGACTCACGTTGGAGCAGAGTTTAGATCATTGATCAACGACGCTGATCGGCAACGTTGATCGACAACGCTGATCGACGACGTTCAACAGAGGAAGCGAGGCCTCACGTGGTCGTTGAACGTGTCATCAACCGACGATTCAAACCTTTTAGCTTCGTCATCTTCACCAAGTCTGAACACGAGGACGGGCAGTGATTATGGTATTGATCCAGAGAAGTGACTGACTGATCACCTCTGACTCTGTCATTGATTAGATCACCTGACTCCTTCATCTTCTGATACGTGACGACGGACAGACGGACGAGGCTTTAACCTGACGGAGGGAAATCAATCACACGCTTTTATACGTTCACACTAAACTACCGGCCAATCGGAGAGAGGACACTGATCACATGACACACGTCTGACATCACAGGAAGACCAGGAGAAGACTGGACAAGACCACTTCTCTTCCTCCATCCTGCTGCTGTCAGACTGCTGGTCCTCATGTCGGACTGACGGATGGACGGACAGGTGTGTGTGTGTGTGTGTGTGTGTTGTGAATACAGATGTGCAGCAGCTGGATCAGTAACAACCAGGACTCAGTGTCTCTGTGTTTGTATCCTGACATTGTTCTGCAGCAGAAGAGCTGATGTTTGAACCTTCAATCACTCTCCATCTGTTTCCTGTCTGACTGTGTGTGTGTGTGTGTGTGTGTGTGTGTGTGTGTGGTGATTTAGCAGCAGGCCTGTAGCTCTCCCTGAGGGGGGAGGAGGGGTGAGGATGGGGGAGGTGAGGGGAGCAGATAGAGATGGAAATCAAAGAGCCCAGTGAGAACGGAGCTGCTCTTAACCCACTGACATGAATTATACATGAGGATCGATCACATGGAGGATGGGGAGAAAAGTTAGAGGAGGAGGAGGGAGGAGGAGGAGGAGAGGAGGAGGAGGAGGAGGAGGAGGAGGAGGAGGAGGAGGAGGAGGAGGAGGAGGAGGAGGAGGAGGAGGAGGAGGAGGAGGAGGGAGGAGGAGGGAGGAGGAGGAGGAGGAGGAGAGGAGGAGGAGGAGGAGGAGGAGGAGGAGGAGGAGGGAGGAGGAGGAGGAGGAGGAGGAGGAGGAGGAGGAGGGAGACGACAGCATCAGGAGTCTGTTCCTAATAAAGTGACTCTAAACGAGCTGCTTCATAAACATCAGTCTGATTTTTCCTCGTTGTTTTTGTGTTTCTCAGTTTTTCGAGCCGTGAACTGATGAACTGATGAATGAACCTCAGAGAAAAACATCAGATTTGTTTGTTTCTTCTGTTTATGAATCAACAGAATCAACGTGAAGGAGACATTTGACTTGAGACAGAGAGAAGACGAGGACGAGGCGTCACGTTTAACAGAGCAGCCATGTTGGATCTTAGTGGCGGTTGTTTCTTCACTCTACATACGACGTATGTTGTGGTTGCGTGTTCAGAGCTGGCGTGAGTCTCAGATACAGATGTCGACCCTGAGGACACGATGTGAAACCGAGCGTCTCGTTACTGAGAAGACCAAGATTTAAAACTAATTAACTCTGTTACGTTTGTTACATCACAGTTTTGTTACATCAGTTTTGTTGTCGTTTACAGTTTGATGTGTGAATATAAAACCGTTTCTCTGATCAAACCGATGAGGTGAAAATAAAATAAAGAATCTGTTGTTTCTAATGTTTATTAATGACGTAGTAACTGAGAATAAATTAACGAGGTAATGACCAGGTTCTGCAGCAGTGTTTAGTGTGTTTAGTGTGTATTAGGTTGTGTATTACGTTGTGTATTTGTACCTCATGCCTCTGGTGGAGCGGTTCTTCAGGTTCTGCAGCAGCTGAGGTAAACCCAACATGGCCTCGAACATGACGGCCAAGACGCCGAGCGTCTCCACGAAGACGTAGGAGTGGAGCAGCAGCAGAGTGACCACGGAGCAGAGGACGGTGAAGATGAAACAGAACAGGAGGTAGTCCTCGAACGCAGTCCACCTCCAGAAGTACTGCAGGTCCAGGTCTGCAGACACACAGGAACCTTCATTATAATGAGAAACATGTTCAAATATCTGTATCTGGCTGTTGGCTGTTAACAGTCTGATCCTGGACCTGGACCTGGACCCTGTTCTAGACCTGGTCTCTTCTCACTGAACCCTGATGTGAAACAACGAAGCTCATTGTGTATGTATGAAACAGCAGCAGCTGCTGACATCAGCTGAAAGAGCTGATGGGAAAGTTAGAGCAGGTACACACACACACACACACACCTGTCAGACTACATCTATGTCTACTCAGAGGTGTGTTCATGTTCAGTGTGTGTGTGTGTGTGTGTGTGCGTCAGCTCAGTCATGTGTGAACGTTACGGTTCTTTCCTTTTCTAAACCAAGTGTCACATTTATATTTTTACTGATTAAACTTTTAACTGCTTCATCTCAGAAAACACACACACACACGACCACATGCTGGTGTGTGTGTGTGTGGTCTCCACTGAGGCGTCCTGGGATGGAGACATCTGACGTCTGACAGCGAGCGCAGGCGGCCATGTTGGAGGCAGCAGGAACATGATTAATGGATTTATCACACACACACACACACACACACACACATTCTCTAGACGATGAAGACGATGATGATGAAGATTTAAACTGTCCTCCTGGATGTTTATTTCCACGTCAACACAGTGAAACATCAGTACCGTTCCTGTGGAGTGTATTTGTGGTCCTGAACGCCTCCTCGTCTGAGTCCACCTGAATCATAACAACAGGTCTCAGGTCAGTTTGTCTCTGTCTGACGGAGCCTGAAGCTGCTCCACGTTTACCCACAATGCTTTGTGTCAGAGAGGAGGAGGTGGTTATTGAGTCAGACATGAAGAGAAGGTGTGTGGAGGATGTTTTCCCACCAGGAGGAGACGAGGAGATGAGTCAGTCCAGACTGAGACCGAGGGTTAGAACTGGACCAGACACAGACCTGGAGACTAATCCAGATTAGGATGATGATGGAGATGAGGGTCTGGAGGATTAGGAGGAGGAGGAGGCTGTGACCTTGGTGAGGAGGATGAAATTGGACAAAGTGAAGCACCAACCTTCATCACTGAGACTGAGGAAGAGGAGGGTCAATTATACACACACAGTCAGAGTTAGACCAGTGTGTGTGTGTGTGTGTGTGGTCCAGGAACAATCAGGACCAGGTGGATCCAGAGTCCAGATAAGAACATGAAGGTTAAACATGTGAGATGTGTTTATTAAAGAGAGAGATGAGATCAGCAGCTGGAAAACACCGATAACGTGTGAGTGTTAGTGTGTGTTAATGTGTGTGTGTTAACGTGTGTAAGTGTGTTAATGTGTGTGTGTTAACGTGTGTTAGCGTGTGTTAACACGTTAACGTGTGTGTTAACGTGTGAGTGTTAACGTGTGTTAACGTGTGTTAACATGTTAACGTGTTAATGTGTTAACAGGTTAACGTGTGTTAACACGTTAACATGTTAACACGTTAAAACACACGTTAACATGTTAACACGTTAAAACACGTTAACACACGTTAACATGTTAACACACGTTAACACGTTAACACACGTTAACACACGGTAACACTCACACGTTAACATGTTAACGTGTTAACATGTGTTAACAGGTTAACGTGTTAACGTGTGAGGTCTACCGTGTGTTAACGTGTGAGGTCTACCGTAACGTGTTAACGTGTTAACGTGTTAACATGTGAGGTCTACCGTGTGTTAACGTGTTAACGTGTGTTAACAGGTTAACGTGTTAACGTGTGAGGTCTACCGTGTGTTAACGTGTTAACGTGTGTTAACAGGTTAACGTGTTAACGTGTGAGGTCTACCGTGTGTTAACGTGTTAACGTGGTTAACGTGTGTTAACGTGTTAACGTGTTAACATGTGAGGTCTACCGTGTGTAACGTGTTAACGTGTGTTAACAGGTTAACGTGTTAACGCAGTTAACATGTACCGTGTGTTACGTGTGTTAACATGTTAACGTGTTAACGTGTTAACGTGTTAACGTGTGAGTGTGTTAACGTGTGTTAACGCGTGTGTTAACATGTTAACGTGTTAACGTGTGTTAACATGTGAGGTTACCGTGTTAACGTGTTAACGTGTTAACGTGTTAACGTGTTAACATGTGAGGTCTACCGTGTTAACGTGTTAACGTGTTAACGTGTTAACATGTGAGGTCTACCGTGTGTTAACGTGTGTTAACATGTTAACGTGTTAACGTGTTAACATGTGAGGTCTACCGTGTGTTAACGTGTTAACGTGTTAACGTGTTAACGTGTGAGGTCTACCGTGTGTTAACGTGTTAACGTGTTAACGTGTTAACGTGTTAACATGTGAGGTCTACCGTGTGTTAACGTGTTAACGTGTTAACGTGTGAGGTCTACCGTGTGTTAACATGTTAACGTGTTAACGTGTTAACATGTGAGGTCTACCGTGTGTTAACATGTTAACGTGTTAACGTGTTAACGTGTTAACGTGTGAGGTCTACCGTGTGTTAACGTGTTAACGTGTTAACGTGTTAACGTGTTAACATGTGAGGTCTACCGTGTTAACATGTTAACGTGTTAACGTGTTAACGTGTTAACGTGTGAGGTCTACCGTGTGTTAACATGTTAACGTGTTAACGTGTTAACGTGTTAACATGTGAGGTCTACCGTGTGTTAACGTGTTAACGTGTGTTAACGTGTTAACGTGTTAACATGTGAGGTCTACCGTGTGTTAACATGTTAACGTGTTAACGTGTGTTAACATGTTAACGTGTTAACATGTGAGGTCTACCGTGTGTTAACATGTTAACGTGTTAACGTGTTAACGTGTTAACGTGTGAGGTCTACCGTGCACAGCCACTCAGATTATCATGGTGATTATAATAATAAGGACTCAGTGATGGTGGATTAGTGAAACGTCAACAAACAGTGAAGTTCATCAGATTAAAGATGTGACTGGATTTTAACCTGTTGTTTCACATCATGTGACAGTCTGGATTATACACACTGACACCGATTCATCCTCAGCCTGTTATCACACCTGATTATCATTAATTATCAATAATTATCAATAATTATCAATAATTATCACTGCAGCTCGTTAACATCAGTATGTACACAGGACACCACCTCCTTCACTGACACGACGACAAGGAGCAGAGAGAGGAGGAGGAGAGAGAGGAGGAGAGAGGAGGAGGAGGAGAGAGAGGAGGAGGAGGAGGAGAGAGGAGGAGGAGGAGGAGAGGAGGAGAGAGAGGAGGAGGAGAGAGGAGGAGAGAGAGGAGGAGAGAGAGGAGAGAGGAGGAGGAGGAGAGAGAGGGAGGAGAGAGAGGAGGAGAGAGAGAGAGGAGAGAGAGAGAGAGAGAGGAGAGAGAGAGGAGAGAGAGAGAGAGGAGGAGAGAGGAGGAGGAGGAGGAGAGAGGAGGAGGAGGAGAGAGAGGAGGAGAGGAGGAGAGAGGAGGAGAGAGAGAGAGGAGGAGCAGAGAGAGAGGAGGAGAGAGAGAGGAGGAGGAGAGAGAGAGAGGAGCAGAGAGGGGAGGAGGAGGAGAGAGGAGCAGAGAGGAGGAGGAGAGAGAGGAAGAGGAGCAGAGAGAGGAGGAGAGGAGAGAGAGGAGAGAGGAGGAGGAGGAGAGAGGAGCAGAGAGAGAGGAGGAGGAGAGAGAGAGAGGGAGGAGGAGAGAGGAGAGGAGAGAGAGAGGAGGAGAGGAGGAGGAGAGAGAGAGAGGAGGAGGAGAGAGAGGAGGAGAGAGAGGAGGAGGAGCAGAGAGAGGAGGAGGAGGAGAGAGAGGAGCAGAGAGAGGAGGAGGAGCAGAGAGAGGAGGAGGAGGAGAGAGGAGGAGGAGAGAGAGGAGCAGAGAGAGGAGGAGAGAGAGAGGAGGAGAGAGAGAGAGGAGCAGAGAGAGAGGAGGAGAGAGAGGAAGAGGAGCAGAGAGAGGAGGAGGAGAGAGAGGAGGAGGAGAGAGAGAGGAGAGAGCAGAGAGGAGGAGGAGGAGAGAGAGAGGAGAGAGGAGGAGAGAGAGGAAGAGGAGCAGAGAGAGGAGGAGGAGAGAGAGGAGCAGAGAGAGGAGGAAGAGGAGCAGAGAGAGGAGGAGGAGGAGAGAGAGAGGAGGAGAGAGAGGAGCAGAGAGAGGAGGAGGAGAGAGAGGAAGAGGAGCAGAGAGAGGAGGAGAGAGAGAGAGGAGGATGTTGTGTTACTGTGTGATGTTGTGTTACAGTGTGTTGTTGTGTTACTGTGTGTTGTTGTGTTACAGTGTGTTGTTGTGTTACAGTGTGTTGTTGTGTTACTGTGTGTTGTTGTGTTACTGTGTGTTGTTGTGTTACAGTGTGATGTTGTGTTACAGTGTGATGTAGTGTTACTGTGTGATGTTGTGTTACAGTGTGATGTAGTGTTACTGTGTGTTGTAGTGTTACAGTGTGTTGTAGTGTTACTGTGTGATGTTGTGTTACAGTGTGATGTAGTGTTACTGTGTGTTGTAGTGTTACAGTGTGATGTTGTGTTACAGTGTGATGTTGTGTTACAGTGTGATGTTGTGTTACAGTGTGATGTAGTGTTACTGTGTGTTGTAGTGTTACAGTGTGATGTTGTGTTACAGTGTGATGTTGTGTTACTGTGTGTTGTTGTGTTACAGTGTGTTGTTGTGTTACAGTGTGTTGTTGTCAGTGACTACAGCCTCCTGATGGATCAGAGCCTGGGGCACAGCAGCTCCTCTGACACACACCTGTCACTCACACACACACACACACTTTGTGAGGAAGAGGAGCTGTTAGACTGTTGAGTCATGTGACCTGAACATGTGACCAATCACCTGCAGTCAAACAGGAAGTGACATCATCAAGTGATTACCTGTTAATTAAGTGATTGATCAGAGAAGATTTACACTGAATCTGTTAGAAACGACCTGGAGACGCCGCGGCACGTTCAGACACACACACACACCTGTCACACACTCATCTGTCTCACACACACACCAGGACAAGTGTGTGTGTGTGTGTGTGTGTGTGTGTGTGTGTGTGTGTGTGTGTGACAGATGAGTGTGTGTGTCCCTGAGCTCTCTGCTCTAATGAGGCGACATCGTTCTGACAGAACCAGTTCAACATGAATCACTGACCCACATCCACTAATAACTACAGAGACCAGGACCTGGACCAGGACCTTAGAGAGACCGGGACCTGGTGGAACCTTGTCTGGGCCTGGTGGATCCACACAGACCGGACCAGACTCACAGTGACTATGAAAGACCTGATGGTCAGAACCAGAACCAGATGAAACTGGACCATGAGGCTGATCAGGATCAGGAAGAGTGTGTGTGTGTGTGTGTGTGTGCGCCATCAGGGGGCAGCACTCTGTCATATATGAGTGAGATCCTTCGGTTTCTGATCCTGAACCAGGACTCAGACTCTCTGGGTCCTCCTGACAGCTGGACCAGGACCAGGACCAGGTTTTCTGTGTTGTTTGATGACCGTCTCCGGGTCGTTGTGATCTGAGGTGGTGCTGTGTGAAGTCTCCGGTCGATAAAACCGTCACAGACCGTTACATATTACCCATGATGCCTCTGTCTCCGCCGCCATCAGGCCCATCGCTTCCTGAGTTTACGCTCCGCTAAACTCTGATTGGCTCCCTCCATAAACAGCCTGTTAACGACCGGCGGCACCGAGGCCTCATGGGAACATTAATCTACAGACGTTAACGGAGGAGCGACGCCCCCTGGTGGAGGACGGAGGAGCTGGAGCAGAGAGGCATGATGGGAGATGACAGGGGAGTGAACAGGGCTAAAAATAGAGACAACTGGTGTGGATTCAGGAGGGGGTCGGTCTATTCTGGTCCTGACCCGTCAGCACACAACAGGTCTGTGAAACTGGATCTGAGGGTCGACATGTGGGGGGGCGGGGCTTAACGTGGCGAGGGTCGGAGAGACGAGAAGACGAAGAAAACATCTTCGTCTGTCTCTTTTCTCTGTCCAAGTTAAATAAACGCTTCCACATGACCCTCTCACAAATTAAAATCAGACTTTCAAGACTTTTCAAAGACTTTCAAGACCTACTCAAGCACCTTAAAGGAACATGACATCTTCAAGATTCTTCATGAAGTTTAGTAAAAGTTTCTACCTGATGATTTAACGTCTTTACCTCAGAGTGTTTGACCTTCTCACTAATATAAATCAGTTTTTCAAAACTTTCAAGACTTTTCAAATACTTTCAAGACCTGCTCAAGCACCTTAAAGGATCACAACATCTTCATGATTCTGTCCAAGTTAAATAAACGTTTCTACCTGAAACTTAAACATCTCTAAATCTCTGGAGGTAAAACAATCAGAAACAGCTTCGGTCTCAACCATCGTCCCTGTTGTTAACTCTTCTCCTGCAGCGCCCCCTGCTGGCTGGAGGCAGCAGCAGCGTGTGTGTGGTACCTGTGAGCCGGTGCTGTCGGGTGGAGACCCGGTTGGCGTTCTGGACGGAGCAGCAGAGGTGGAGCATGACCAGCATGGAGACGATCATCACCAGACTCTGCATCAGCAGCGTCAACTCAAACTGCTTCCCGATCCTGACACGCACACGTTCAACACGTTATAACACATTTAACACGTTATAACACGTTTAACACGTTATAACACGTTATAACACGTTCAACACGTTATAACACATTTAACACGTTTAACACGTTCAACACGTTCAACACGTTATAACACGTTCAACACGTTATAACACGTTCAACACGTTATAACACGTTATAACACGTTTAACACGTTTAACACGTTATAACACGTTTAACACGTTATAACACGTTATAACACATTTAACACGTTATAACACGTTCAACACGTTATAACACGTTCAACACGTTATAACACGTTTAACACGTTTAACACGTTATAACACGTTTAACACGTTTAACACGTTCAACACGTTATAACACGTTCAACACGTTATAACACGTTATAACACGTTCAACACGTTATAACACGTTTAACACGTTTAACACGTTATAACACGTTATAACACGTTTAACACATTTAACACGTTATAACACGTTTAACACGTTCAACACGTTATAACACGTTTAACACATTTAACACGTTATAACACGTTTAACACGTTCAACACGTTTAACACGTTCAACACGTTTAACACGTTCAACACGTTATAACACGTTATAACACATTTAACACGTTATAACACGTTTAACACGTTATAACACGTTTAACACGTTATAACACGTTCAACACGTTATAACACGTTCAACACGTTTAACACGTTTAACACGTTATAACACGTTTAACACGTTATAACACGCGTTAACACGTTATAACACGTTTAACACGCTTAACACGCTTAACACGCTCAACACGCGTTTAACACGCTCAACACGCGTTATAACACGTTATAACACGTTCAACACGTTATAACACGTTTAACACGTTATAACACGTTTAACACGTTATAACACGTTCAACACGTTATAACACGTTATAACACGTTTAACACGTTTAACACGTTTAACACGTTTAACACGTTATAACACGTTTAACACGTTTAACACGTTTAACACGTTTAACACGTTATAACACGTTTAACACGTTTAACACGTTATAACACGCGTTAACACGTTTAACACGCGTTATAACACGTTAACACGTTAACACGTTTAACACGTTTAACACGTTATAACACGTTATAACACGTTTAACACGCGTTAACACGTTTAACACGTTATAACACGTTTAACACGTTTAACACGTTATAACACGTTTAACACGTTTAACACGTTAAACACGTTTAACACGTTATAACACGTTTAACACGCGTTATAACACGTTTAACACGCTTAACACGCTAACACGTTTAACACGTTTAACACGCGTTATAACACGTTATAACACGTTTAACACGCGTTATAACACGTTTAACACGTTTAACACGTTTAACACGTTATAACACGTTTAACACGTTATAACACGTTTAACACGTTTAACACGTTTAACACGTTATAACACGTTTAACACGTTATAACACGTTTAACACGTTATAACACGTTCAACACGTTATAACACGTTTAACGTTATAACACGTTTAACACGTTATAACACGTTTAACACGTTATAACACGTTTAACACGTTATAACACGTTTAACACGTTATAACACGTTTAACACGCGTTATAACACGTTTAACGCGTTATAACACGTTCAACACGTTATAACACGCGTTTAACACGTTATAACACGTTTAACACGTTATAACACGTTTAACACGCTTATAACACGCTTAACACGTTATAACACGTTTAACACGTTATAACACGCTTTAACACGTTATAACACGCTCAACACGTTATAACACGCTATAACACGTTATAACACGTTATAACACGTTTAACACGTTATAACACGTTCAACACGTATATAACACGCGTATAACACGCTATAACACGTTATAACACGTTTAACACGCGTTTAACACGTTATAACACGTTATAACACGTTTAACACGTTATAACACGTTTAACACGTTATAACACGTTTAACACGTTATAACACGTTTAACACGCTTATAACACGCTTAACACGTTATAACACGTTTAACACGCGTTATAACACGTTCAACACGTTATAACACGTTATAACAAACACGTTATAACACGTTTAACACGCGTTATAACACGTTCAACACGTTATAACACGTTTAACACGTTATAACACGTTTAACACGTTATAACACGTTTAACACGTTATAACACGTTTAACACGTTATAACACGTTTAACACGTTATAACACGCGTTAACACGTTATAACAACACGTTATAACACGTTATAACACGTTATAACACGTTTAACACGTTATAAACACGTTATAACACGTTATAACACGTTATAACACGTTTAACACGTTATAACACGTTTAACACGTTATAACACGTTTAACACGTTATAACACGTTCAACACGTTATAACACGTTTAACACGTTATAACACGTTATAACACGTTATAACACGTTCAACACGTTATAACACGTTATAACACGTTATAACACGCGTTATAACACGTTTAACACGTTATAACACGTTTAACACGTTATAACACGCTTAACACGTTATAACACGTTATAACACGTTATAACACGTTTAACATGTTATAACACGTTTAACACGTTCTAACACGTTATAACACGTTTAACACGTTATAACACGTTTAACACGTTATAACACGTTTAACACGTTATAACACGTTTAACACGTTATAACACGTTTAACACGTTATAACACGTTATAACACGTTTAACACGTTATAACACGTTCAACACGTTATAACACGTTCAACACGTTATAACACGTTCAACACGTTATAACACGTTATAACACGTTTAACACGTTATAACACGTTTAACACGTTATAACACGTTTAACACGTTATAACACGTTATAACACGTTCAACACGTTATAACACGTTATAACACGTTATAACACGTTTAACACGTTATAACACGTTTAACACGTTATAACACGTTTAACACGTTATAACACGTTTAACACGTTATAACACGTTCAACACGTTATAACACGTTTAACACGTTATAACACGTTCAACACGTTATAACACGTTTAACACGTTATAACACGTTATAACACGCTTAACACGTTATAACACGCTTTAACACGTTATAACACGTTAACACGTTAAACACGTTTAACACGTTATAACACGTTTAACACGTTATAACACGTTTAACACGTTATAACACGTTATAACACGTTTAACACGTTTAACACGCTATAACACGTTATAACACGTTTAACACGTTATAACACGTTTAACACGTTATAACACGTTTAACACGCTAACACGTTATAACACGTTTAACACGTTATAACACGTTTAACACGTTATAACCGCGTTTAACGCGTTATACACGCGTTTAACACGTTATAACACGTTTTATAACACGTTATAACAAACACGTTATAACACGCGTTAACACGTTATAACACGCGTTTAACACGTTTACGTTATAACACGTTTAACACGTTTAACACGTTCAACACGTTATAACACGTTTAACACGTTATAACACGTTCAACACGTTATAACACATTTAACACGTTTAACATGTTATAACACATTTAACACGTTATAACACGTTTAACACGTTATAACACGTTTAACACGTTCAACACGTTATAACACGTTTAACACGTTATAACACGTTTAACACGTTATAACACGTTTAACACGTTTAACACGTTCAACACGTTATAACACGTTTAACACGTTATAACACGTTTAACACGTTATAACACGTTTAACACGTTTAACACGTTCAACACGTTATAACACGTTTAACACGTTTAACACGTTTAACACGTTCAACACGTTATAACACGTTTAACACGTTATAACACGTTTAACACGTTCAACACGTTATAACACGTTTAACACGTTTAACACGTTCAACACGTTATAACACGTTCAACACGTTATAACACGTTTAACACGTTTAACATGTTATAACACATTTAACACGTTATAACACATTTAACACGTTATAACACATTTAACACGTTTAACATGTTATAACACATTTAACACGTTCAACACGTTATAACACATTTAACACGTTTAACATGTTATAACACATTTAACACGTTCAACACGTTATAACACGTTTAACACGTTCAACACGTTATAACATGTTATAACACATTTAACACATTTAACACGTTATAACACATTTAACACGTTCAACACGTTTAACACATTTAACATGTTATAACACATTTAACATGTTATAACACATTTAACATGTTACAACACATTTAACATGTTATAACACATTTAACACGTTCAACACGTTATAACACGTTCAACATGTTATAACACATTTAACACGTTATAACACATTTAACACGTTATAACACGTTTAACACGTTATAACACGTTCAACACATTTAACACGTTCAACACGTTATAACACGTTCAACATGTTATAACACGTTCAACATGTTATAACACGTTCAACATGTTATAACACATTTAACACGTTATAACACATTTAACACGTTATAACACGTTCAACACGTTATAACACGTTCAACATGTTATAACACATTTAACACGTTATAACACATTTAACACGTTTAACACGTTATAACACGTTCAACACATTTAACACGTTCAACACGTTTAACACGTTTAACATGTTATAACACATTTAACATGTTATAACACGTTTAACACGTTTAACATGTTATAACACATTTAACACATTTAACATGTTATAACACATTTAACATGTTATAACACATTTAACATGTTATAACACGTTTAACACGTTTAACATGTTATAACACATTTTAACATGTTTAACCCGTTCAACACGTTTAACACATTTAACACGTTTTAACACATTTGTTACGTCATACGTGTGTCAGGCTGTGTCCTCACCAGAAGAAGACCCTGAGGATGTTGGCGATGAGCAGCACCAGACACACTCGGGTGGAGAAACCATCCGTGTTGCTGCTCCTCTGGATCTCCTGGTACTGAGGGACGTAGGGGACGGCGCCTCCCAGCACCATGACGCAGGACGCCGCCCAGGACAACGACCAGGACACAAGAGTCCACGAGACGTCCACGTCCTCCTCCTGCAGCACCACCTCCGCGTCCATCACGTCAGGAGGAGGAGGTCTGGGTCTGGGCTGGTTCTAGAGTGGAGGAGGTCTGGGGTCTGAGGGGAGAACAGGACAGGGTTCAGGATCCTGGACCTTCATTTAGTTCAACCGCTGCAGAGAGAATCTGTCATTTACAAACAAACATTTTTCAATGACATAAACATTTTGATGACACAAATAAAAATGTGCATCATGCTAAGCTGGCCTCTTTGTTTAAATGATGCTAGCTAGCTTACAGTTAGCCACTAGCTAGCTACTGTATGAAAACATTTAGATTTAATAGTTTTAGTTCAACTTTAACATTACAGATCAAATATATCGACCACATCATGTCAGAACTGACCTGACTAGCTAAAGTAGCTAAGTTAACTGAGGTAGTTAAACAGGCTACGTTAGCTAAAGTAAGTTAATTACCCAAGGTAACAACGTTAGCTCAAGTATCACAAAAATATGTGTTAGCTTGTGTTAGTGATTAAATTAGCTGAACTAGCTAAGTTAGCTGAGATAGTTCAATAAGCTAAAGTAGCTAAACTAACTGGTTAAACTATAGTAACCAGGTTGCTGAAGTAGCTAAACTAGTTAAAATAACTAAGGTATCAAAGTTAGCTGGTTATCTAACGTAGCCAAGTTAGCTGTGGTGGTTGGATACGCTACGTTAGCTGAAGTAGCTAAATAACCTAAGGTATCAAAGTTAGCTAAAGTATTTAAATTATCTAGGTTAACAAATATAGCTACGTTAGATTAAATAGTTTAATTACTAATGTTACAAAGCTAGCTAAAGGAACACAAATGAGCTTAGTTAGCTGAGATGACTGAATAAAGTTAAAGAAGTTAACTAGCGTAGCAGTGTTAGCTAGCTAGTTTAGCTAACTAAGTTCCAACTTAGACCTGAACATTTCGAACATTTCCTGTTTATTGTCATGGAAAGTTTCCAACTTTGTAACGTTTCAACCGTGAGTCTGTAGTTACAGTGTAACAGTTCTAAATGTTCTAACTGTGTAACAATGTATCAGTTCTAAATGTTCTAACTGTGTAACAATGTATCAGTTCTAAGTGTTTTTAACTGTGTAACAATGTATCAGTTCTAAATGTTCTAACTGTGTAACAATGTATCAGTTCTAAGTGTTTTTAACTGTGTAACAATGTATCAGTTCTAAGTGTTCTAACTGTGTAACAATGTATCAGTTCTAAGTGTTTTTAACTGTGTAACAATGTATCAGTTCTAAGTGTTCTAACTGTGTAACAATGTATCAGTTCTAAATGTTCTAACTGTGTAACAATGTATCAGTTCTAAGTGTTTTTCACTGTGTAACAATGTATCAGTTCTAAGTGTTTTTAACTGTGTAACAATGTATCAGTTCTAAGTGTTTTAACTGTGTAAGTTCTAGTTGTTGCTGTTTAAATGTAGCAACACGTTGGGTCATGAATGTGTTCAGACATGTTGGAGATTCATCTGAACACGCTCTCAGCTACATAACATCTTATTAACAATCTTTAATCTGGACCCTCAGACCTGATCCAGGACCACAGGACCAGACTCTAGGGTGTGACGGTCTGTAGTGGGAGGTGTCCCAGTGTGTATGAGGAGATAATACGTCACCTCCCATCACTCTGCAGCTACTCCAAACACACACACTTCGCTGTGTGTGTGTGTTAATCCCGACCAGGCTGCTGTTTAATCCCAACTCCTCCAGACCATAATAACCTCAGTGTCACTGATTCTCTGAATAAACAATGTGGCTCCTTGGAAACGTCTCGTGACTGTGTTTAACTTTACAATAAACATGAGTGTGTATGTGTGTTAAAGTGTGTGTTCGTTTAAGCGTGTGTGTGAGAGACATAAACTTTCTGTTTTCAAAAGATTTTTATTTATTTTTATTTTTTTCAAATTTTTTATACATCTGCGGTATAAACCTGACATTGGTTGGTGGTCTAATAAGTTTGTTAAACACACACACACACACACACACACACACACAGGAAGCTGGTGTGTGTGTTCATAGTGTGTGTGTTCATAGTGTGTGTGTGTGTGTTCCTCTTCCTCATGTTCTCAGGAAGCGTAAACAGACCTACTGTAGGTCAGCTGACACCAGCTGCTGTGTGTTATCACAACTGACAGCAGGACCTGGACTAGGACCAGGGCTTGGTCCAGGTCCTGGTCATAGTCCTGGTCCAGGTCTGGAACCTGTGCAGTCTCCTCCTGAACCAGAACGAGCTGAGTTATGTAAGAGCAGCATAACTTCCTGGGGCTGAGCCAGGAAGTTATTCCCGGGTCTCCTCATAAAACCAGGTCCAGGTCCGGGTCCAGCTGCAAAACCAGTACTTGGACTGTTAATCCACTTTTAAAAACTTTTAAAAACATGAGCGCGAGCGGCGCCGCTTCACTTTCTCACGGCGCGTTCACAACTCGCGCAGGCACGCGCACAAACTAACAGTTCACAGGTAAAAAATAATAATAATAAATAAAAAGTTGAACCAGATGCGGATCCGACTCACCGAGTCCAAGTCCAGCACCGCGTCCAGGTCCAGGTCTCAGTTCGGGTCCCGCGGCTCCTCTCATCAGCGTTCAAATCTGTACATGTTAACACACAGGAGGCGGAGACACACACACACACACACACCTCCACACGCTCCCCTGGACTCCACCTCCCACACGCCCCTGCGGTCTTCTCCAAGTCTCGCGACACTCCGCGGGACGTGGAGCCGCTGAGTGAGCAGAGAGCAGTGGGTGGTGCGTCGGTCTGTTGTCGTCCTGCTCCCAGAAACAGTCGAGTCGGACCGGGGAAATTCATTCACCACAGCCGCCTCCAGTCGACCCGCTCCGGGACGGATCACCGCTCTAAACCCGCCATGGCTGAGACTGATCCCAAATCAGTGCAAGATCTCACCAACGTGGTGAGTCGTGTCAGTGTTAGCCTGTTAGCTGCAGGGGTTGGGCTAAGCTAGCATGCTAACTGCTTAGCCTGCTAGCCAGTTAGCCTGCTAGCCAGTTAGCCTGCTAGCCAGTTAGCATGCTAGCCAGCTGTTGGAAACATCAGAGCCAACCACCGGTGTTTGTTAACCGTGGCGGCCCGGTTGGTCGGTTCAGAAAAGAACCGACGGTTCGGTCGGCACCGGTCAGTTAGTGACGTCATGACCACGTCGTTACATAAAGCTGGTCCGGGATCAGCTGCTGTGTCGATGTTGGAGTTCAGTTATTGATACTGTTGTTATGGAAACGAGCTGCAGCTGATTAAACATGTTTATATTTATCAAATGTAGAAGATCAATAAACTACACTAGAGTCGATTCATAAATAATTAAGTTATTTACATTTATTTGTGTTATTTAAACTGTTTTTAGTCAAAACATAATTAAATCTGTAATTCTCTCTGGACAAAATGTACGTTTATTGATTAATAGATTTTATTTGTCATCACGTGATTAGAGGTTGAAAAACGACACAGTCGAAAATAAATAAATTCTGAAAAATAATAAAATAAATTATACATTATTTAATGTTAAAATATCTTATTTCGATTAATAAACTTAAACATAATAATAAAATGTATTTATTATTTTAATGTCATTTCTCATCTTTAGTAAATAAATTAATACACTTAAAGATAAGTGATAATTAAATTACACATTTGTTTGTTTTTCTAGAATCTATTTCTTTATATATAAATATTTAGTTTGGATTTTTTAATTATCATCTTTTACTTGGACAAAGTGTTTTTTTTATTTATATTATTAATTTATTTTAAATCAATAATTTATTATTTTTTGTAATTTATTTATTTTAATGTGAATTAAACTTATTTTTTACTTTGGAATAAATAAGTTTCTTACTTCTCCTGTTTTAATCTGAATCTAACGTCTCATCTTTGTTCATTGTTGTCAAGGAAACAGGATCCTGATGTTATTATTGTCCTGCTGCTGTTATAAATAAAGACTCTGCAGAGCTGGACTTTAAACTCGACGTTGGTTGTGTTTCAGGTCCAGACGCTGCTGCAACAGATGCAGGACAAGTTCCAGACCATGTCAGACCAGATCATCGGGAGGAATATCCTGACCAGTGTTGACTAACCACTAACGTAACTAACGTCTTCTTATTGTTGATGTTAACGACCTTAACGACTCGTCCACTCGACGAGATGAGCACGCGCATCGACGACCTGGAGAAGAACATCGCAGACCTGATGACTCAGGCCGGCGTGGAGGAGATCGAGGCGCCGCCGGAGAAGGCGAAGGAAGGTCAAGGTTCATAATGAAGGTGAGGGGACGTTCGTCAGACGCTGGTTTATCAGTTCATGGACACGACGGTGGACCAGACGTTGTTTTAACTGTTCTTAGAGACGATGGTCGACCTGACGTGTGATGTCACAGGTCGTTCCTACGTTTGCTACGTGTGTTTTGACTGTTTTTACAGAGACGATGACGTGTGATGTCACAGGTCGTTCCTACGTTTGCTACGTGTGTTTTGACTGTTTTTACACAGATCACAGTCGACGTCTGATGTGTTTCAGGTTCCTACAGACGAGTGGAGTCGGGTCCTTCAATCAGGAGCAGCAGGACTTTTCCATTCTACTGATTCGGTGTCGTTGTGTTGAAATGCTTTTTTATATTTGAATCTTGTGATAAACGGTTACAGTTTGATGTGATGACTTGAACTCGTAAGCTAGACTAGTGTGACGTATCAACATTCATTCAGCGGGTTAGAGAGGAGCGCCTGCGCCGAGACGCCACCTGCAGGTCGACAGGCTCAACTACACCTCCCGCTCCTCCTGGAGCCGACGGCCGCAGCGTGACACCATCGCTGCTTTAACACGGTGTTAGATGCATTCCAGTTCTAACTGATTTTCTTCTATTAAACTTATTTAATACAAGGCTGCGTCGTGTGTCATTCATGTTCTCACCACGCGTCACTGCATCACACGAACCTTTATTCAAATCGATGCCAACACAAAAGTAGAAAACCAAAGCCCCGTGGCCCGCCGAGCCCACCGCCACAATAAAGTGCTGAACATAAAACACGTCTCTCCGGCAGGTGGAGTCAGAACTCAAAGTCTGCCTCCGTCATGTCCAGGGCCCACGCAAACTTGTCCCTCTGGGTCTTATTGTAGATTCTTTCTACCGGTACCTCCATGTTCTTACACCTGCAAGGAACACAGGCAAACACCCACATGATGACTGGTCCTGGTCCTGGTCCTAGACCTGGACCTGTGTGTGTGTGTCTCACCAGGCCACACTGATCCGTGGGTCCAGGTAGTTGAGTTTGGAGGTTCCCAGAGCGATCTGCTTGTTCTCCTCTCGGTCTGTGGCCTGAACCTCCATCTTCAACAGCTGCTCCTCACAACGCTTCACCGCAGCCTTCTTCCTCTCCACCAACCTGCAGACACACACAAAGACACACAGACACACAACACACAAAGACACACAACACACAGACACACAACACACAAAGACACACACAAAGACACACAACACAAAAGACACACAACACACACACAAGACACACACACACACACACAACACAAAGACACACAACACAGACACACAACACAACACACAGACACACAACACACACACAACACAAAGACACACAACACACAGACACACAACACACAGACACACCACACACACAGACACACACACAAAGACACACAACACACACAAAGACACACACACACAACACAAAGACACACACACACAACACACAGACACACACAACACAACACACAGACACACAACACACACACAGACAACACAGAGACAGTAACACACTGATTAATCTCCATGTTTCAGTGATGAACCTCTAGATCAGTATCAACCATCGATCAATTGACTCATTGATTATTTTACTTTCATTAACGTAACAATTGACAACATGAATATGGAAACTTCTTCAGTGATAAAAACATTTTTATTTATTTAACCAACTAATCTATCGACTAATTTTCATCTGATCTTAGTATTTTTATTGATTGAGTGAAAGGAAAATAATCAATATTTTAAAATCAACTTAAAAAAAACCTCAGTTAATATAATATGAATATAGAAACATTTACTAACATGAATATTTATTAATGTCACAATCAACTGTTACACTGACGACACTGGAAGTTTAACTACTTTAAAAATAAACTAAAACATTTTTAATTAAACAATAATTAATAAAAAAGTATTTATAAAAAAAATAACTTGTATTTTATCCAGTTTTATAAAATGACCTCTGGTTGTTATAAATAAAATCTATTATAATTATTGATTACTGATCTAAAAACAAGTTGTTTGTGTTTTACTTGTTTTCATTGATGAAACTGTTGTAACAGAAATTATCTCCAGTATTTTTCTTCTTTAAACAGAAAAAACACTGATAAAAATAGTTTCTATGTCACAGATGTTGATGTAGGACAGATGTTACACATTTCAACCCAGTTCACATTAAAATAGTAGACCGTGGAGGATCTGGTCTCGGTCTAGACCTGGACTCAGCCACCTTGTAGTCTTATTTAACAGTGATGTGGTCTCGGTCTAGACCTGGACTCAGCCACCTTGTAGTCTTATTTAACAGTGATGTGGTCTCGGTCTAGACCTGGACTCAGCCACCTTGTAGTCTTATTTAACAGTGATGTGGTCTCGGTCTAGACCTGGACTCAGCCACCTTGTAGTCTTATTTAACAGTGATGTGGTCTCAGTCTAGACCTGGACTCAGCCACCTTGTAGTCTTATTTAACAGTGATGTGGTCTCGGTCTAGACCTGGACTCAGCCACCTTGTAGTCTTATTTAACAGTGATGTGGTCTCGGTCTAGACCTGGACTCAGCCACCTTGTAGTCTTATTTAACAGTGATCTGAGGTGAACCAACTTACGCCTGCAGTTTAGCGTCGGGGCTTCCTTTACTCTTCGCCTCCTTCTTGGCTTGTTTCAGCTCCGTCTTAGCGAGCGCCAGCTGCTCCTTCCTGGCGTCGATCTGGACGACCACATCACGTTACACGAGTTACATGTGTGTTACACTGTGACGTCCTCTGACCGTGTGTTACATGTGTGTTACATGTGTGTAACCATGTGTGTAACCATGTGCTACGTGTGTGTGGCTACCTTGGCCTGCAGGTTGGCCATAGACTGTTCGAAGGTCTTGGGCGGCGCCTTCTGGTGGTTACAGAGGATGGCGACGGCTCTGTTTGCTCTGTTGTAGGACAGCAGCTTCTCTGCCGGGTTGTCTGACTCTGAGGACGTTGAACACACGGTGTCACCCCGACGCTACAGAGGAACATCAACGTTTATTGGATGACTGACGTACTGTTGGAGAGCTCTCTGAGCTGCTGCTGCAGCGTGATGGAGGCGTTGTACGTCCTGAACACCTTCGCTGACAGACCGGGCATCAGAGCACTCAGGTGTTTGTTCATCAAGCTGGTCTGAGGAGACACACACACCGAGATGAGGTAACACACGTCCTCCACCACTAGATGGCACTGTGGCACCACCACTTCATCTTCACAGCAGATCACAAACACACCTACAGGTTAACGATGTGGTTTAATCAGAGCAGGTCAGGACCTGATCCTGGACCAGGACCACAGACTCTTCATGTGTGTTCTGTCTAATGAGGAACTTTGACCTCAACACACTAATGATGGTTAGAGACGACCTCACACCACAGGGTGCGTGTTCTTACTGCTCTCATTAATCCACCAACTTTACCCAAACAAATCGTGTAGGAAACGTTCTGTTCTTCCTTCATGTTGCTCCACCTCCTCCATCCTTTCATCTCCTCCTCCCCCCCTCCTTACCTACCTCCTCCCCCACCTCCTCCATCCTTTCATCTCCTCCTCCCCCACCTCTTCACCTACCTCCTCCCCCACCTCCTCCATCCTTTCATCTCCTCCTCCCCCACCTCTTCACCTACCTCCTCCCCCACCTCCTTCATACTTTCACCCCCCCACCTCTTCCTCCACCTCCTCCATCCTTTGATCTCCTCCTCTGTCTTTTCTGTCAATCAGACATTATCATCATCATCATCCTCCCTCCATCTTTTCATCTCCTCCTCCCCCACCTCTTCACCTACCTCCTCCTCCACCTCCTCCATCACCTCCTCCTCTGTGTCAATCAGACGTTATCATCATCATCATCATTCCTCCTCCACCCTCTGACATTTCCCATCACGGAGGAAACGAGGAGCTGAGTCTCTTTGTCCCGATGTGACTCTGGTCTCTGTGAGTCCTGGATCCAGGTCCAGATCCTGAACTAGCTGTGTTTCTCCTGCTCCATCATGTGACCCTCTCTGCCTGCAGCTACACTTTGTATGAATTCCTCCCTCCTCAATTTCACCTCTCACAGTGTCATTTTTATCTTCGACAGTCCATCCCCGCTCTTTTGAAACTCTCTATCTCCCTGCCTCCATTATTCCTCCCCTCCTCCCCCCACAGCCTCCTGCCTTCACCCTTTTCATCTCTCCACACCAACGGTCCATTCAATCTCATCTCTTACACCGTACAATTTAGCCCCTGCTTCTCCTTCTCTGCAGCCGCCTGCCTCCACAAAACACAAAGGAAAGCAATTCTGCCTCTTTTCTTCAGACATTATGCACCTCGGGGGACTTCCTCTCACTTCCCAACCCAACCTGGATCGACTCCGGAGCAGTTTCCACCTGTAACCTGTAACGGAGGAAACGTCTGGCCGCTTCGTTTCATTACGGGTTGAAAACTCACACTGAGGCGGTCGAACAGTTCGTCTCCGGGCTGCTTGTTCTTTAGAAACAGTTTCAGATTCTTAAAAACCTGCGGAGAGAAAACACCTTCCATCAAACCACAACATCAGAGGTGTGTGTGAAGAATAAATTAAACACAATCACATCTGACGTTTCCACAAATAAACTCTTATTAAATCAAATATGCAAAACACACCAATTAATAACAACAGATGTGGATGTTTACATAAAAAATAAACAACATATTCACTGACTGACTGAAGGCTGCTGCTGCTCTGAGTGTGTGTTAATGTGTGTGTGTGTTAATGTGTGTGGGTGTTAACCTGTGTGTGTGTGTGTGTGTGTGTGTGTGTGTTAATTCCCATCCCTGTTGGTGAATAAACTAAAAGAATAAAAATTCAGTGGATGAACATGTAAATCATCTCAACAGTGTCAGAGGAGCCACAGCGAGCTTCACTAATTGGTTCAGTAAAGTGTGTGTGTGTGTGTGTGTGTGTGTTAATATTTATTTACTTCATTATTATCAAGCAGCTGCAGCTGCAGGTGTCGTCCTGTTTGATAAAGTGTCTCAGATGTTTAAACTCTGATATAATAATAATAAAAGTAATAATTGTTATTATTGGCTGTGTTTCTATCAAACCAAACGTTTATGTAAAATATAAATCTCTGTTTCTTATTATTTCCAGTGACATTTCAGCAGCGACGCCTCAGAGGATGAAATATTCACGGGACTAATTAATTCGCACTAATGTGCTCATCTACATAATCACATGTTCTGCCAAGAAACTAAACACTTTATCTGTCAGGTGTTAACGTTTCTCCTGCCGCTGGAAACGACAGCATCCAGATCAGAAATAACAGCCGATACACTTTACCTTCAACTTAACGTGACGCCGACGCGCTGATAAATACAGAAAATTAATGAATCTGACCAGTAACTGCAGCAGTTGTTGTTGTGAAGAAGCAACAACTAATCAATTACGCTGATTAATTAGTGTCCAACTGTTATAATAATGGATCAGTTGGTCTGTGTTACTATACAACAGTAAGGTTAGGAAATGTAGCTAACGTAGCTAACGTAGCTAACGTAGCCGCTGTGGCTAATGTATCTACATCATAACGAGGCTAAGTTTGCTGATAACCAAGTTATAACTAAATGATCTAACATTGCATGGTTAGTTCATGAAGCTAAATTAAGTAACGTAACGACGTTAGATAATGTAGCGAAGTCTGAGCTGCATTAGACAACATAGCAAAGTCAGCTAATGAAACACACCTAACATCTAATATAATTTTAGCTTCTGTAGCTTCCTGTGCTAAATGTCTGTGTTAATTTGGTCTTAACTCATTAAATCTGGTGTAGGCAGTCGCAGATTTATTTGAGGTCATGTGACATGGAGACATGCTGACGTTTAACGTGTTGAATTATCTGATTAATAATTATCAGATAATTATTAATAATTATCATTTAGATGTTAAACCTAATTAGTGTGACACCTGTTGGACGTCCAGACAGTAAAGTCTGTGTCAGCAGGAGGCTGTTGTACCTTCTTGATGACGGGGACCTTGTTGTAGTAGCGGATGGAGTCTTTTCCCAGGAAGTCAAACTCCACCACACACTGGTGACCGTCCATGTGGTCGTGCAGCGTGATGTGCTCGACCCTCAGAGAGCAGCAGCCCACCGTGTCGGCCGTCTCCCCCTCCTCCTTCTCGTTACCGGCTCTCAGAGCCAGCTGTTTGGAGAAAACAAGTCACACTCTCGCTGCTGGCTAAGATAATTAGCTCAGGGTCACGGACACACAACAGACACACCATCCATTTTCTCTGCGTCAAAGATTTTCCATCTGGCTCACAGAAAAACAGAAAAGGCATCAAGACTCTGAGACTGATTTACAGTAGGAGCACACAGCTCCTGGCTGAGTCACCTTATCTATGAAGTACAAGGCCACGGCCCTCTGCCTGGTCTTCATCTCTTTAGACTTCAGGTCCCGGTTGTACTGGTTCCTGATGTCGTCCACGCAGGTCTTCAGTTTACGAGCCACCTCGTATTTCTCCCAGTCCTTCTCTCCCTGCAGCACGATGACATGAGCACGGACACAGAGGAATAACTGGAGCTTTACATGTCAACCTGACGCAGCTTATTCTACAATAAACTGTTGTTATTTAAAATAAACTATAATGATTCATGTTCATGTCAAACATCACAGTTTTTAAAGACCAGACCCAGTGAGACGTCTATAACAACGTGTGATCAGAGCTTTTTCTTCTGACATTAATGATCCATAACAACATGTGTTTGTCTTGTTACATTAATGATCTATATGAAGGAGATGAATCTATATGATTGTCGTGTTGCGTCAGTTTCTGACCTTGAGTTTAGAGTTGGCGTTGAGCATGATGTACTTGATGGATCCCTGGATGTTTTCCGTCCAGCTGGCCAGCCACGTCACCGTGTTGTCGTGTCGAACCTCCTTCCAGTGGTGACCAGCAGGGGGCGCTGGTACCTGGGAGTCTCTGAACGACACGTGAACAGATGAGACGCTGGTAGAGAAGCAGAGGCGAGGCAGCTCGTCCTGCGTGTCGAAACTCACGCGCTACAGTTGATGATGACGTCTTCGGGCTGGATCCTCTTCTTCAACATGCCCTGCTTCGGATGTTCTCCTCTTCCTCTGAACAAGCCTGGAGGTTCGATCTTGAAGTTACCGATCCGCTCTTTGTGACGATCCAACAGACAGAAGCCGAACTCGTCCACGATCGCCTGGTTGGCGTCTTTTATGACCTGTGACGCAGGAGGATCATCATTAACACAAGGATTAACCTTAAAGAAACACGAGGAACAAACCAACCTGCTTCTCCTCCTTGGTCAGGTTCTTCTTCGCCTCCACCTTTGCTTTGTGCATGGTGTGGATTTCTGTAAAGTCACACTTGTCCAGGTCCTGAATCAGCATTTGCTCCTCGATGGTCATTTCCTGGACAGACGACGAGAACAGAGCAACCGTTACATTCAAATGTTTCACACAGGAGCTAGCTGACGGCTAACTGTAGGACAGCACCATTTAAACAGAGGCTAGCTTAGCATGATGCTAGCTACCTTTAATTACATTTAGACGAAACATCTGCCTCAAGATTCACTAAATGTTGTTAAAGTTTTATTCATTAATAAATAAAATAAACCAGACTTTTAAAAATGTGTCGTTTTGAATCAAAATGTTTATTTAAATGATCAGATCAGAGATCAAGTCTTTAAGTCGCATGAAACCGTCAGGATGAGAAGCAGATTTCACTGATAAACCAACACACACACACACACACACACACTGACGGTGACAGAGAGTGTGTGTGTGACAGCATCAGGACGGCGGCGGTGGGCGGAGCTCTGGGAGCAGCGGAGCGCGTCGACTTGTTTCCAGACGTAATAAAACAGTTTAATTGGATTTGTTCGTATGCAGCCTGCTACTTGTCTGGATTAGCATATCAATGGCTGCACACAAATCCTATTTTCAACAGCACTGAGCACTGAGCAGCGCTAAATTAATTCACCGTGATACGACCTGGGGCTCGCCACGCCGCCGGCCGTCAGAGAGAGGCCCGGCATGTACGCATGTCACGATACAGACCGGTACAGACCAGTACGGTCCACTACAGACCGGTACAGTCCACTACAGACCGGTACAGATCGGTACAGTCCACTACAGATCGGTAAGGTCCACTACAGACTGGTACAGATCGGTACAGTCCACTACAGACCAGTATGGTCCACTACAGACTGGTACAGATCGGTACAGTCCACTACAGACCAGTATGGTCCACTACAGACTGGTACAGATCGGTAGTCCACTACAGACCAGTATGGTCCACTACAGACCAGTATGGTCCACCACAGACCAGTACGGTCCACTACAGACCGGTACAGATCGGTACAGTCCACTACAGACCAGTACGGTCCACCACAGACCGGTACGGTCCACCACAGACCGGTACAGATCGGTACGGTCCACTACAGATCGGTACGGTCCACTACAGACCGGTACGGTCCACTACAGACCGGTACGGTCCACTACAGACCGGTACGGTCCACTACAGACCGGTACGGTCCACTACAGACCGGTATGGTCCACTACAGACCGGTACAGACCGGTACGGTCCACTACAGACCGGTACGGTCCACTACAGACCGGTACAGACCGGTACGGTCCACTACAGACCGGTACGGTCCACTACAGACCAGTACGGTCCACTACAGACCGGTACAGATCGGTACAGTCCGCTACAGACCAGTACGGTCCACTACAGACCGGTACAGATCGGTACAGTCCACTACAGACCAATACAGACCAGTAGAAGACATGTTGTCGTCGTTGGACTGTAAACATGTGGTTGTGTAGTTCATATTTACAACTATAATTTGGTGTTTGTAACTATGAACCTTTACCTTCCTCCAGTCTCTGAAGAAATTCTCCCTGAACACTTTCTTGGTGGTGTACTCGTGGTCCAACATCTGGGCGAAGAACAGCGCCACCTCCTCGGCCGCCAGACTCAGCTTCACCTTCTTACCTGGACACAAACACAATAAACTTCAGTTCAAACCGCTCCTCTATCGTTGTGTAAGCTGCTGACGAGCAGAAACGACCACGTGAAGGTCGATCAGAGGTAATAAAAACATAAAAACATCCACCAGCTCGTCTCTCGCTCCTCCAGAGACTGATCAACACCGATCCGTCTTCAGACACAAACAGACAAACGCTCAGTCAGCGGCCGACACATCGAACCGACTCCAGAGTAAACAACCAGTCATCAGTCTCTTTGACCTCTGAGGTGGTAAACACCCTGCTGAGTTACCCACGATGCATCAGGAGCAGGCGGACTGACCGTTGTAGTAGAAGTGAACGTCGTCAGGTAGAGGCTGATATTCAGGAGGGAAGTACGGTCCTTTGTGCTCCAGATGCTTCCACTTCACTCCGTCTTCATACTTCTCCTCTTCCCACCTGACGGGAAACATTAGTGGTGATGATGATGATGAGAATCTGATGATGAAGATCAAACAGCAGCGGTTCAAACCATCTCCAGCGACTCTGCTCCTCTTCCTCCTTCTTCTTGATCTTCATCAGTCTGGCCTCCTCGATCTCCTCCTTCGTCCTCTTTGGTTTCTTTGACACCGACTGCTCCTCGTCCTCCTCCTTCACCGTCTGAGTGAGGATAGAAACAGTGTGTGAGAGACAGAGAGTGTGTGTGAGAGACAGAGACAGAGTGTGTGTGTGAGACAGAGTGTGTGTGAGTGTGTGTGTGTGTGTTGAAACCTCAGTCCAACCGACAGGAAGCTCCACGTTTACCTTCTCTGTTCTCTTCTTCGGTTTCTTTTTCAGAACTCCTACGTCAGCGTCGTCGCTCGGCTCATGTTTGATTTTATTTTCTTTCTTTGAGCTGAAGATTCAGACACAAACAACAATAAACAACAAACATCAGACTGAAACATTTATAATCGACTGATGAAGATGAAGAGTTGACACTGACGTGGACGAGTCTGTCAACGTAGAAGGACCTTCCTCTGCTTCCTCTTTGATCCGTTTCCTCTTCTGTCCCGTCTTCTTCTTCCTCACAGTAAAATCTTCTTCATCATCGTCATCATCTGGCTCCTGTTTGACTTTATTTTTCTTCTTGGAGCTGAAGATTCACACACGATAAACAATCACTGAGGGTCACGAACTAGAGAACATACAACTAACCTGACATACATCTGATGGACTCCCTAGTGCAGGGGTGGGAAAACTCTTCCACAAAGAGTCGTGTGGCTGCAGGTTTTTGTTCCAACCAACCAAGATCACACAGTTTGACCAATCAACTGTCTGGAGACTGAGATCAGCTGATTAAATGAGTCAAGTCTGCTGCTGCTGCTGGTTGGAACAAAAACCTGCAGCCACACGGCTCTTAGTGGAAGAGTTTTCCCACCCCTGCCCTAGTGAGATCCAACACACTCCTCAGTCTGCCAGTAGGTGGCGCTAGGCCAGACAGGCATACTAATGTCATCTCACAGATGGTGTCAAATAATGTGTGAAGGTTCAGACATCACGTCTGTGAAAACTTGACGAGTGTTGGTGCATGAGAACAACCCGATTCCTCTAGAGGGAAAATAAGAATAAAAACATCATCAGACTGAATCGACTGATCAAGAGTTGACACTGACGAGTCTGTCGACGTAGAAGGACCTTCCTCTGCTTCCTCTTTGATCCGTTTCCTTTTCTGTCCCGTCTTCTTCTTCTTCACAGTAAAATCTTCATCATCCTCCTCCTCCTCCTGATCCGGCTCCTGTTTCACCAACTCACTGAGACACAAACAACAATCAGTCCTGATCATGGTCTTTAATCAGGTTCAACTGGGACCACGTCTTATTTTAACGATTAAACAAACCTCAACGTTTCTGTGAGTTTAAATTAAAACCACGAACATCACACACGACGACGGTGATTAAACAACATTATCCAAACAGTGATGGTGATGATGTAATTACAGCAATTAGAAATAAAGACGTAATTAAACCAGCGAGAGCCGAGACAAAGAGAAGAGGTGACGTTACTGAATAAAGTCTTGTTCTCTTCAACAGAAACCAGATCAGTCAAGAACCAGGTCAGTCTACTACGGCTCAGACCACGTTCACTTAAAACCAGATCAGTCTACCACGAGACCACGTTCGGTTAAAACTAGATCTCAGTCCACCTGTAGTTGGACCAGATCTCAGTCCACCTGAAGCTGAACCAGACCAGTACCTGGGGATGCTGGAGTCCTGCGTGTCAGTCTCGAGGGTCTTGACCTGAAGAGAAAACGTGTTGACACTTTATTAACGAGTTTAATAAAACAAACATCGTCCAGTTTCTGGTGTTTGAATTTAAACCGTTTTATTTTATTGACTCATTGAACACGTTTTCTATGAAACGTGACTCGTTGTACAACAGAACTAGAAGAATCAGATGATTCAAGGTTTTTCCATCAGTGACCAGTGAACTTGGTTTATCTAAAACTCCTGGTGTTTGGTGAAAGACGTGTTCCTCGTACCTTCTTCTGATTCTTTCCAGTTTCAGTTTTCTCTGACGACTTCCTCCTCTTGGTGCTGCTCGTTAGAGGAAGAAGCTCGTTAGTGACGTTAGAAAAGACCGGACCAGACCAGCTGAGACTGACACAGCCTGAACCAGACCGGATCAGACTGAACCAGACCGACTGAGACTGACATAGACTGAACCAGACCGGATCAGACTGAACCAGACTGACATGGACCGGATCAGACTGAACCAGCCTAACACGGACCGGATCAGACTGAACCAGACCAACACGGACCGGATCAGACTGAACCAGACCAACACGGACCGGATCAGACTGAACCAGACCTGATCAGACTGAACCAGACCGACTGAGACTGACACGGACTGGACCAGACCAGATCAGACAGAACCAGACTGGATCAGACTGAACCAGACTGGATCAGACTGAACCAGACCTGATCAGACTGAACCAGACCTGATCAGACTGAACCAGACCTGATCAGACTGAACCAGACTGGATCAGACTGAACCAGACCTGATCAGACTGAACCAGACCGACTGAGACTGACACGGACTGGACCAGACCAGATCAGACAGAACCAGACAGAACCAGACTGGATCAGACTGGATCAGACTGAACCAGACTGGATCAGACTGGATCAGACTGAACCAGACCTGATCAGACTGAACCAGACCTGATCAGACTGAACCAGACTGGATCAGACTGAACCAGACCAACTGAGACTGACACAGCCTGAACCAGACCGGATCAGACTGAACAAGACCGGATCAGACTGAACCAGACCAGCTGAGACTGACACAGCCTTAACCAGACCGGATCAGACTGAACCAGACTGACATGGACCGGATCAGACTGAACCAGACCTGATCAGACTGAACCAGACCGACTGAGACTGACACGGACTGGACCAGACCAGATCTGACAGACCCAGACTGGATCAGACTGATCAGACAGAACCAGACTGGATCAGACTGAACCAGACTGGATCAGACTGAACCAGACCAACTGAGACTGACACAGCCTGAACCAGACCGGATCAGACTGAACCAGACCGGATCAGACTGAACCAGACCAGCTGAGACTGACACAGCCTTAACCAGACCGGATCAGACTGAACCAGACTCACATGGACCGGATCAGACTGAACCAGCCTGACACGGACCGGATCAGACTGAACCAGACCAACACGGACCGGATCAGACTGAACCAGACCAACACGGACCGGATCAGACTGAACCAGACCTGATCAGACTGAACCAGACCGACTGAGACTGACACGGACTGGACCAGACCAGATCAGACAGAACCAGACTGGATCAGACTGAACCAGACCAACTGAGACTGACACGGACTGACACGGACAGAACCAGACCGGATCAGACAGAACCAGACTGACACAGACCGGATCAGACAGAACCAGACTGACACAGACCGGATCAGACAGAACCAGCCCGACACGGACCGGATCTGACTGAACCAGACCGACACAGACCGAACCAGACCGACACAGACCTGGCTCGAGGCGGCGTCGTGTCTCCCCCGGCTCCAGCGCTCTCATGGCCGCTGAGCCTCTTCAGTTTGGTCGCTCTGTGCTTGGTCTTCCCGTCTCCTTTAGCGTCCTTCTCTCTCCCCATGTCTCCCATGGACCTGAGTCAACATTTGAGACGAACTGTCAGTTAAGAATAAAACTGTTTTAACGACGTTTCAACATTAAAACGCGGTAAACCCGCGGCCTTCACCGTTAGCATGTTAGCTCGTTAGCTAGCAGGAACGACCAACCGCCGGTTGGCTTTGTACAAATATCTCCGGTGTAAATGTATCTATTAAAACTTACAAGTCAACACGTGTGATCGGTAAACCCCTGCCTCACACACCGACCTGTTCACCGGGTCTGTTGTCGAGGTTTAATCCGTGAATTTATCGAGTAAAGTTGAAACTTCCCAGACGGTTTAGCTTCCCTCCACTTTCTACCGCCGTTGACCTCCGCTGACGTCACGAGCGAGCTGCGCTCTGATTGGCTCAGCCTGATTAACGGGTTGCCGGGTTCGGTTCAAGTTCAAATAGAGAAAGGAATTTGATAGGACAGATCACGGACACGTGACGTGACTGAGGCGACAAAACCCGGAAGTGATTTTGTACGTTAATTTTAATCATAAAAATATGTTTTTAATAATCGTGTGACGTCAATAATTCATTATTTCATTTGTTTTTAATTAAGTCACAATTTTACTTGATATTTAATTGAATTATTTTAATTAATTAATTACATCATAATTGTTATTATTGGTACAGTTTATTATTAAAATGTTAAAAAATGTCAAAACAGACTTTATCTTTTTATTAACACAGATTTCATTTTAAAAATAATTTTTACTTTTAAATGTGTTTGTGTTTATCCTTATGGTTGAATAATAACAATAATAACAACAATAATAATAATAATTTATAATCTATTTACAAATAAAAATACAATAAACAATATTTACAAATATTTAACAATAAACAACTTCAGGTCAAACTGAACCATAAGTGTAGTGGTGATTAAATTAATTTCTGCTGTTCAGACTGACTGACTTGTATTAATTGGTAATAAACATTATAATATTATTTTATTGATGATTGATCATGACTCGGTGTAATAAACGTGTTTCCGCGTCGGTGCTACTGTCTCTTTAAGAAACCCGGAAGTGTTTTTCCTCCCGTGTATTTCTGGTTGAGACCCGGATCAGACAGCTGATCTGAGGACCTGCGGGTCTGACCCCCCTGGTGATGCTGTGTGTCCCCGGGCTGAGGGCCCTCCACAGCGGTGTGAGGAGCAGCAGAGCCCGCTCCCTCCTCTCCGTCCGGTCCGTCCGGTCCTCGGAGCTCCGCCGCCTCTCCGCCCCGGGTATGGAGGAGATCCTGGACCGGGTCGTCGCCCCTTTACCCACATACGAAACCAGAGACAAGGCCCCGCCGCCTCCGGAGTCCCACAGCCTGGACTTCATGCAGCTGTACCGCGGCCTGGAGCCTCGGCTCCGACCCGGACTCCTGTCCAAACTGGCCCAGGACTACGGGGTGGACCACCGCTCCGTGGCCGAGCTGGCGGCCAAGCTGCGGGACACTCAGCAGAGGGACGTGGCCACCATCCTGCAGGTAGAGGACCGGCTCCGGTACAGCCTGACCCCCCGGTACCGGCAGCTGCTCAGTCACATCAGCAGGGTGGAGGGGGGCGTGAAGTTCCTGGTGGATCTGAGGGCGGATGTTCTGGACATGATGTCGGACAGGACCGGCGACAAGACCGGCGACAAGACCGGGGACAAGACCGGGGACAAGACCGGGGACAAGACCGGGGACAGGACCGGAGACAGGACCGGAGACAGTCCGCATGTCAGGGTGAGTTCATACCGGGGACGGAGGCCGAGAGGGGTCTGTGTGTGTGTGTATGTGTGTGTGTGTGTGTGTGCGCGCGCGCGTGTGTGTGTGTGTGTGTGTGTGTGTGTGTGTGTGTGTGTGTGTGTGTGTGTGTGTGTGTGACCTCCAGATCTTTGACCTTTGCTCCACTTTATATTTGATGTCAAACACAAACTGAACTGGTCTGACAGAAGACTCAGACCCAGACTCAGATCTGGTCCTGGTCCTGACCTGGTCCAGGATCAGAACCAACATGATGAATATTAAAACAAAGAGTTAAATGAGAATAAAGAGACAAACAAACTCTTGTCTCTGCCTCAGTTTTACTTATTTTTCATAAAGTATTTCCTCATTTTCATCCTCGTCAGGTTCAGTTACGACTGAAAGTTTCTGTTTCACCAGAACAACCTGCTGATTCGTGTTGATGAGGTGAAACAGAGAAAGTCTTTGTCCTGGTTTCACTTTAACGATCAGCTGCTTAAACCTGATGATGCGGTCCAGACTCCAGACTGCAGGTGGCGCTGGTCCCACTGGGTTAAAGGTGCTGAGTGACTGTGCAGCTGCATCAAACTTCATTTTATCTCATCTCCTCCTCCTGCTGCTGCTCCTGCAGGTTAATAGAGTCCACGTCTCCTCCTGGCCTCCTCTTTGTGTGGAGCAGAAAGTGTTTCCTGCTCTCAGGTTGTTATTGTTGTTGTTCACATTATCAGATGTCTCAGGTTGTTTAACCTCCTGAAGTCGTGCAGAAGCTGATGTTTCTGTTGTAGCTCATCGACAGAAGGAGACTCCATGTTCTTAACGTGTTGTTTTGTTGTTGTTCAGGACTTAAACATGACGTTGAAGAGCCTCCTGTCCGAGTGGTTCTCCGTCGGTTTGCTGCGTCTGGAGAGAATCACGTGGCAGTCGCCGTGTGAGATCCTGCAGAAGATCAGCCAGTAAGAACCGTGACGACCTCAGATTAATTATGACGTGTCAGCGTTAGCGAAGCGTCTGTGTTTCAGGTACGAGGCCGTTCATCCTGTGAGGAACTGGACCGACCTGAGGAGAAGAGTCGGTCCGTACCGTCGCTGCTACGCCTTCACGCACGCCGCCATGCCCGGAGAACCGCTGGTCGTCCTGCACGTGGCTCTGACCGAAGACATCTCTGACAACATCCAGGTGGTTAACCCGCTCCGCCGATCGGCCGGCCGATCAGCCGGGTGGTCACGTGACCTTTAAACAGCTTGTTTGTGTTCGTCAGAGCATCGTCAGAGAGTTCGCCAACGCGGACGTGGACGAGGACGTGAACAAGATCAACGCCGCCGTCTTCTACTCCATCTCGTCCACGCAGGCCGGGCTGCAGGGGGTGGAGCTGGGGAACTACCTCATCAAGAGGGTGGTGAGAGAGCTGCAGGTGGGCGTTGATGATGTCACGATGATGTCATCACCACACGTCAGACTGTCACTCTGATCTAGAAGCTGAAGGGTTTTAAATCAACCTGTTGTGTCTTTGATCGGTGCATGTGCACGGCGGCGTTGTGCACATGTCTCCAGGAGGATGCGGGAGACGGACACCGCCGCCATTGCCGTGCACTTGCCTTGTGCATGTGCACAGCAACAGCGGCGGCGTCAGTCTCCCGCATCCTCCTGCGCGGTTCCAGAGAATCGCATTAAAAGCGCGTCGCGGCCTTCAGGTGCAGCCCAGCTGAGCTCAGCCGGATCCAGCAGGAAATAAAAGTGTGACAGCAAAGATTTGTGTTTGATTACGTCTCAAAAAAGTTTTTATTTCAGTGGCTGCGTCGGATCATAAATCTGCCGCCCGCTCATGCACACACGCCCTGGCAGCAGCAGCAGCCACCAGAACGGCAGTAATGAAATCTCAGCCTTCCCTCTCAATAAGCGTGAGGGCTCTTCACGTCGAGTCGCTCCAGCTCTCACTTGTTAAATGATTGGAGCTGAATGGAAAATCAAAGGGCTGCTCTGCTGCTGAGGCCGTGTGTCCTCATAAAAAAACAAGCTCCAGAGCTGCTGCTTCTCTGTCCGCAACACACCTCGGATTATGTGTGTCACCGTTATTAACGGCTACATCCTCAACACATAATGTTTGCAGCTGCAGTTTGTTCTTATCGACGAGGACCTGCTCCTCCCTACGTCTTCGTAACAACCTTTGTCTTTTATTTTACGAGCGCGTGAGGAGTCGTAGCTCGACCCTGCAGCTCCGCCACCTCTGTGTCGAGGTCATGGCGTTTCTGACGGGATGTTATCGTTCGTAACGGCGAGCAGGGCGGCCGCACGGGGACCACTGAGATGATTTATTGATGATAAAAGGAAAAGAAAAGGTCACGCTGGCGATTTAAGACAAAGGAGGAGTTTCCTGCTTGTCTTTGCAGATTAAACCCTGGAGGACAATCCTGGCACCGCGCCTCCTTCACTGTCCCAGACCCTCCAGGACTTCAGGCCTTTTCCAGATTGTCCAGGACTAATTTGACTGATTTCGCAGCAGATTTCCTAAAAAAAAAAACTGCAGTTTTTATAGGAGTTTTGTTGCAATGAAGATGCAGGAGGATCTGACAAAAGAAAGTCATCTTTACTGCAACAAAACACCTAAAAACCCTGAACCGTTATTATCCTGGTCAGGAAGTGACATCATGTGTGTAACTCCGCCCCCTCATCATGACCAGGTGTGTGACTCCGCCCCCTCCCTCCCTGTCTCTTCCTGTCTTTCAGAGCGAGTTTCCCGACATGTCCCAGTTCTCCAGCTTGTCTCCGATCCCCGGCTTCTGCTCGTGGCTGCAGGGCGTCCTGGCTCAGGTGAGGAAGGAGGGCCGAGGCTCCGACCTCCTGTCAGAGCAGGAGTGGAGGGAGGTGGAGGACGCCACCGACTCTGCGCCGGGCGCCGCCGCCATGGACACCCTGCGGCGGCTGCTGGCGAGCGGCGAGTGGCTCCGTTCGGAGCGTCTGACCCGCGTCCTGGAGCCCGTCCTCATGCGTCTCTGCGCCTGGTACCTGTACGGAGAGAAGAGGCGGGGCTACGCCCTCAACCCGGTGGCCAACTTCCACCTGCAGAACGGCGCCACCATGTGGAGGCTCAACTGGCACGCCGACACCAGCCCGAGGGGCGTGGCCAATTCATGCGGCATCATGGTGAACTACCGCTACTTCCTGAAGGAGACGTCCAACAACAGCGCCCTCTACCTGCAGAACAAGGTGGTGGTGGCGTCGCAGCAGCTGCTGGGGCTCGTGTCTCAGTTTCAGAAGAACAGTAAACTGTGACGAGACGCGTCACGCAGACTGAGGCTGGTTCGTTTGAACGTTGGGTTACAAACAGCGCCACCGTCTGGACGCTGCACAGATGAATGACACGATTTGTTATTAAAGACGTTAAACAAACGAGTGTGTTCAGGTGATTTTCCTTTGACGTGTCCGTACAGGTGCCAGCAGGGCTCAGATCAGCCCACGTTGTTTGAAATAATATATCACAGCAAGTTGACTGTGAAATTACATTTTATCTCTCTGGAGGCCAAACTTTCTTTTCCTCGTCGTCTTGTCTCTGCGCCGCTGTGTCCTAGAAACTAATGGAGTGAGAAATAAAGTGAAAGTAAATGGTGAGATTGATGTGTTCGCTGGTGAAGGAGCAGCGAGGAGAGTAAAGGAGCGTGACGACAACGTGGTTTAACGGATGCCCTTCAGAGACCGAGGAGACGTTTCGCTTCCTGGTCACGTGACCCAACGGGCTGTGACATCACGGCGAGTTTCTCCGCTCGCTCTTCATCTCGTCTCGTGTGAGTTTTGTCACATTCGGTCGAACACGTGTCGCTAACAGATTCACGGAGCAGTTCGATAACGTCTTCTGCCAAAAGAGACCTAATTACAATTGATTAGAAAGTGTCTGTGCTGGGAATTCACGGCTCATCTAAGAATAATCCAGAGATTCACACTGTTTATTTATTTATATCAAGTGGCTCGGATCCATTTCTTGTTTCTCGTTTGAAGGAAATTACTTTTACAAATGAAGCTAATCCATTTTTTACAGCTCCGGTGTCCAGACGAGTTCAAACAGCTGAACCTGGACACACACACTCACAAGTTTAATTATAACTCCACTGATCTGAGATCAGCTCAACTTAAAGTTTTGCTTCGAATCTGATGAAACTTAAAGAAATAAACTGGAGATAAAGAGTTTTAAAGTGTTTACAGCCTCTGACGTCCAGCTCACCGCTGACATTTGAGGAGAATCAATGCAGCTCAACTTTTTCAGCTCCACACACACGCACACACATATATATACACACACACACTGTAAATGTCAGTGTGTGTGTTCACTGAGGTGTTTGCAGGTAAACTGATGATGTGAGGAAAGTGGGATTTTCAGTCGATATGAGAAGGCGACAAAAACTGAAAAATCTGCTCTGGGAGGAGCTCACTTCCTGTGTGTGTGTGTGTTACAGTGTGTGTGTGTGTGTGTGTGTGTGTGTGTGTGTGTGTGTGTGTGTGTGTGTGTGTGTCTGTGTCCAGTCCTTCATGCCTCTAACCTCATCACCACCGTCTCCTCCCTCTGGTCACCTGACCTCCCTCACACAGCTCCAATCCCTCGGTTCAACTTCACGCTTCCACAAGCAACCAGGACACACACACACACACACACACACACACACACACACACACACACACTGTAACACAGACACACACACACACACACACACACACACTGTAACACAGACACACACACTTCCAGCTGTGTCCTGTAGAGGGCAGCAGAGTCTCACTCTGACCTCCTTCATCTCCCTCCTCCTCATAGGGTCCAACCTGTCTCCCCCTCCATGTCCATGTCCTCCTCCTTCTCCACCTCCTTCTCCACCTCTACCTCCTTCTCCTCCTCCTTCTCCTCCTCCACCTCCTCCACTACCTCCTTCTCCTCCTCCACCTCCTCCACTACCTGCTTCTCCACCTCCTTCTCCTCCTCCTTCTCCTCCTCTACCTCCTCCTCCACCTCCTCCACTACCTCCTTCTCCTCCTCCACCTCCTCCACTACCTCCTTCTCCTCCTCCACCTCCTCCACTACCTGCTTCTCCACCTCCTTCTCCACCTCCTTCTCCTCCTCTACCTCCTTCTCCACCTCCTCCTCTACCTCCTTCTCCTCCTCCACCTCCTCCTCTACCTCCTTCTCCACCTCCTTCTCCTCCTCCTTCTCCTCCTCCACCTCCTCTACCTCCTCCTCCTCCTCCTCCTCCGTCCCAGTTGCAGTCAGACTTGGAGATTGACAGATCTTATATCTGGTTATAGTCTGTAATTAAAACTCATTTGGCAGCTGATGGCATTTTCCGCCTCCGTCATTCACTGTGATTAGTGAGTGTGATGTGACCTGACCAGAGGTAAACATCTGGAGGCGGCGGCGGTGGCGCCCCCCGGTGACGACGCAGGACGTTGGACAGAGACCAGCAGCATCATCTTCCTGAAGATGAGCGCAGAGATCTGGTCCACAGTGATCCAGATCAAAGTTTAAACCAACAAGAAGCACCACACTGGTCTGAACATCTGGACCAGATGTGGTGGACGTCCAGACGTCCAGGACGTTTGAGTCCGAGACAGACGATCGACGATGATCCACCTGGAAACATCTGCTCTCATTCAGTGTCAGCATCCTCGACCTGAAGGTCTAAACTGGACCACACTGAACATCTGGACCACATTAAACTTCTGGACCACATTAAACATCTGGACCACATTAAACATGTGGACCACATTAAACATCTGGACCACATTAAACATCTGGACCACATTAAACTTCTGGACCACATTAAACATCTGGACCACATTAAACATGTGGACCACATTAAACATGTAGACCACATTAAACTTCTGGACCACATTAAACATCTGGACCACATTAAACATGTGGACCACATTAAACATCTGGACCACATTAAACATCTGGACCACATTAAACATGTGGACCACATTAAACATCTGGACCACATTAAACATGTGGACCACATTAAACATCTGGACCACATTAAACATCTGGACCACATTAAACATGTGGACCACATTAAACATGTAGACCACATTAAACATGTGGACCACATTAAACATCTGGACCACATTAAACTTCTGGACCACATTAAACATCTGGACCACATTAAACATGTAGACCACATTAAACATGTGGACCACATTAAACATGTGGACCAAATTAAACCTCTGGACCACATTAAACATGTGGACCACATTAAACATGTGGACCACATTAAACCTCTGGACCACATTAAACATCTGGACCACATTAAACATGTGGACCACATTAAACATCTGGACCACATTAAACATCTGGACCAAATTAAACCTCTGGACCACATTAAACATGTGGACCACATTATACATCTGGACCACATTAAACATGTGGACCACATTAAACCTCTGGACCACATTAAACCTCTGGACCACATTAAACATGTAGACCACATTAAACCTCTGGACCACATTAAACATCTGGACCACATTAAACCTCTGGACCACATTAAACATGTGGACCACATTAAACCTCTGGACCACATTAAACCTCTGGACCACATTAAACATCTGGACCACACTAAACCTCTGGACCACATTAAACATCTGGACCACATTAAACATCTGGACCACACTGAACATCTGGACCACATTAAACCTCTGGACCACACTGAACCTCTGGACCACGTTAAACACGTGGACCACACTGAACCTCTGGACCACATTAAACATCTGGACCACATTAAACCTCTGGACCACATTAAACATCTGGACCACACTGAACCTCTGGACCAGATGTCACAGATGTGGAGCTGTGGGTCCAACTCAAACACAGTTCAGGTGAGTTGAGACTGAACCAAATCGTGGTCGACATGGAGTCGTACCAGACAAATTAGTCTTCGTAGAAACAGGAGAGGAGGTTGTTCAGTTAAGTTGTGAAGCTCAGCTCAGATGAGACCTGTTACCATCAGGTCTGTGGACACACGGTTCTGTGCTTTATCGTGTCAGATCAGGACGTCAGAGCAGCATCTGGACTGACAGGCAGACTGAACATCTGGTCCAGATGTTGTAGACGTCCGGCCGACACAGTCCAGATGAGCTGAGTCCAGATCAAACCAAACCATGAGTCAGAGCAGCAGGTCGGGTTGTGAACATCTGGATCTGTTGCTGGATTCCAGCTGTTGTTGTGTTATTGAGGCAGAAATGAAACTGTGTTTGGTTTGATCATATTTCCCACAATGCACCGTGATCCCTGATGTTGAACCCTCACAGGTGTGTCATTGATTCCTAACGACTTCTCGTCTCTTCAGTCGTTTCTCGTCTTTTCAGTCGTTTCTCGTTGTTTCTTGTCTCCGTGTGCGTCCCCGTCATCCATTAACACCACAGACCTCCTCCACACTTTCAATCTCCCTCATGCATCTGTAGTTATCTTCAGAAATCAGTTTACTCTGCCCCTCCTCCTCCTCCATCTCCTCACACGCTGAGCTGCATATTGAGAGTTTCACTCCATGAAGTCGTGAGTCTGATGTAAATAGATGCAGCAGCTGTTCTGACACGTCGGCGCCGTGGATCCTGCTCCGGAGGAACCAGGAGGAGGAGGGAGACACAGTGGTGTGATAAATTATGTTTTCTTATTTTTCATTCAGCTGATTTATTCGTTCCCGTCCTGTTCACAAGTCGCTGCGTGAAGCAGCGTTTCTCAGGAAGGTTAATCAGCTTCACAGCGACGCTGGAGACTCGTGTTTGTCCAGAGAAGAGACGAACCTGCACCTGGAAACAGTCAGAGGTCAGAGGTCACGCTGAGACGCCTCGACAGTCAGACATTATCTGCGTGGATCCGGAACAATGAGGCGGTTTCAGTTGTGGGTTTGATGGAGGATTGTGCAGGTGAAGATGCTGCTCTGGTGGTGGAGCTGTGGAGCCGAGTCCTGTTTTAGTTATTTTATTTTACAACCTCAACCCTGAAATTACGTTTGGCCTGAAACTGTGCAGCTTCTGTTTCAAACACAAACTGAACATTTTGATTCATTTTCATTTGTTTCCACAAACGGACGCTGGTCTGGTGGATCTTCATCACCTCTGTCCTGATCCAGGTGTGTTTTCATTTATCTTCATATTTCCTCCATCCTGTCTCCACATCTCGATGAAAACCTGCAACTATGCAGCTTTTTTATCTTTAAACTCCAAACGAACGAGGCTCAGATGGACGCTGGTCAATAAACTCTCCAGGTCTGAGCGTCGTCTTGTTTCAGATGTGTCTTGTGCAGGTGAGCGTCTTCACGTCAGACGACTCGTCAGCCGAGTCTCTGATGTTACGTCCTCGACGTTCAGCTCCAGTGACACAGAGCCACCGAGGGGAAGTTTAAAGATTAGGTTGCACATCTAATGGTCCGTGCACGAGGCAGCGGCACAAAGAAATGCAGAAATTAGCTCGTTGAGAAAATTGCAGGAATTTAATCTACATAATTAATGGCGTTGGTAAAAAGTGGCTGTGAAAGGCACCTTGTTGAGAACATTTTTCATCAGCCCTCGGTTGCTGTAAGTATTTTACTGTGTAAATGTGCTGCATAAAATTACACAGCTCTGCCTCCACGTGTGTGTGTGTGTGTCGGCTTGTTAACAGTCCGTCCATGATTACATCCTGCAGCTATTTGTTAAATCACTTCAACTCAACACAAGTGAAATGACCACAGAAACTATTTTGTAATAACATTAACTACAGGCTCTTTGTGTTATTTATTCCCCAGAGGACATGAATCAGAGTGAGGAGGAGGAGGTGATGAACGACTCCTCATCCGTCTCAGGATGAACCTCCTCAGTTTCCACTTCATCTCACACTCACCTCCCTCCACATCATCGTGTCGAGGCCGCGGTCATGTGACTGATGAGCTGCACCGACGAGACGAGTGTTACTCTTAATGAAACCACTGCTCACACACACACACACACACACACACACACACACACACACACACACACACACACACACACACACACACACACACACACACACACACACACACACACACACACACACACACACACACACACACACACACACACACACACACACTCACTCTCACACACACACACACAGGTCAGAGACGTTCAGGTGCAGTAGAAGACGTGATCAGTCACATTCATTTCATGATGAATGAAACAACAAACACTGATCAGTCCAGAGACCAGAGTCCTGGACTAGTAGCAGGACTAGTTGTTATCACGGTAACTTCAGGGTTAACTCTGGTCTCCGTCCTACGAAGGTGGTTCACTTCTCACCGGGCTACGTCTCCATGGTAACTGATGCTGAACTAACCTGCTCCGGAGCAGGTCATGTTCCAGATCAGAGGTCGGAGCCTATAAAATCTCTGCCCTCTGATATTCTTATATTTAGTTGTATTGTTTTGTGGCGCTAGGGTTGCAGCTGAACATGAAGGTTAAAGTTGTATCAGCCTTTTCACCGTAACAACAGTCTAGATTTCAGCATCATTCATTTGATTTTAATTTAATTCCAGTCACATCTACTCGTCTCTGTGTTGCTGTGAAACTACAAAAACTTTACGTCGACACAATCGATCTTTTACCAGCTTCTGTTCAGTTTCTAGCAGCTGCCACCGTGTTGCTTTGTTTTGTGTTTTTTTCCTGGATTATCGGCCGTTTTCCCCATGTTGTTGTAAAATCATCGTCTGCTCTTCGGCTGTGAAGTCGTCTGCTAGTGAGGTTGTTAGTTAGTGAAGCAGAGAACTGGGACAGATCCTGGGTCTGAGTCTCGTTGACTAGAACTGGACTCAGCTCCTGATGAACAAGAACAGGAAGTGATGTCACACGTTTCATCTCCTCTTGTCGCATCATGGGGCAGATCACAGATCAGTTTTATTAACGTTCGAACACGACAGTGACCAGTTGTTCCTCAGGCAACGACGACTACGACGACAACTACAACAACAACAACAACAACAACGATGACAACAACAACAACGATGACAACGACGACTACGACAACGATGACAACGACGACGATGACAACGACAACGACGACAACGACGACGATGACAACGACAACGACAACGATGACAACGACAATGACAATGATGACAACGACAATGACAATGATGACAACGACAATGACAACGATGACAACGACAATGACAATGATGACAACGACAACAACAACGACAATGACAATGATGACGATGACAACGACGACGATGACAACGACAACGACAACGATGACAACGACAATGACAATGATGACAACGACAACAACAACGACAATGACAATGATGACGATGACAACGACGACGATGACAACGACAACGATGACAACGACGACGATGACAACGACAACGATGACAACGATGACAACGATGACAACGACAACGACAACGATGACAACGACAATGACAATGATGACAACGACAACAACAACGACAATGACAATGATGACAACGACAACGACGACAACAACAACAACGATGACAACGACAACGATGACAACGACAACAACAACGACAATGACAATGATGACAACTACATCGACGACGATGACTACGACAACGACGATGATGACGACAACAACAACAACAACAACAACGATGACAACGACGACGACGACAATGACAACAACGACGACAATGATGACAACGACAACAACGACAACAACAACGATGACAACGACAACAACAACAACAACAACACCGTGTCTGTTCCAGGTCCTCTGTCGTTCTTCAGTCCATGAGCTTTTACTCTAAATATCACACATGATAAAATGACTCTGATGTCCACACTCTCAGACACACTCGGGCATTAGAGCGAGTGTGTGTGCAGCCTTGAAATCAAAGACCAAAGGGAACATTAATGGATCTATCAGGCCTCTCTCTTCCTTCCAACTGCAGACGCATCACAAACAACAAAACAACCCTGTAGCCGCCCGGCCACGCACGGTTGAACCGTTCTGAGGCCGAGGCGGCGATAAACAAAGTCTGCAGAGGACGAAGAAATAAAACCGACGTCTACCGACACAGACGGCGTCAAACATCTGATCTTAGTACGTTTACATGTGAAGCAGCACAAAGTTTGACCTGAAGCTTAGACTGAAGCCTCACCTTCATCTGCTTCGTTCAGGACCTAAGATCACGGTGGTTTCTGCAGGATCAGGTCTACGAGGTCTCCAGGATCAGGTCTAGATCATCTCCAGGATGAAACCATCTTCAAACCATCACGGAGCATCGTCCTGCAGGAAACAGCTGTTAAATGACTGTAAACATTGATCTTTACGTCCGGACGACTGCAAACGTCCATCAGCTTAATCAAACTTCTTACATCTTCTGAGTTTTCCTCCTTCGGTTGTTGTTGTTGTTGTTGTTGTTGTTGTTGTTGTTGTTTGATCAGTAGAAACTGTCCTGGTCGGTTCAGGAGCTTGTTATGATCCAAACATACGATCAACAGTGTTGCAGGTGGATCCTAAAATCTGTGTTTGTTAAATGAAATAATCGTCTTTTCTGCTGCTTCGGTGTATAAACCTCAGGTGAAGGAGTGTGGAGGCTTCAGACCAAGAGACACAGGTGAGTCTGATCAGGACGGAGCAGCCAATCAGACGGAGGCAGGAAGTAACACATCAGGACAGAGACTGTCAAAATAAAACAGGAAGTTTCCTGTGTTTTAGAAGAAACAACGATGTGAGTCTCTGAGGTGGAAACACTAAGACCAGACAGTTAACGATCACTGTGATCAATCACTCTTTAGTTTCAGTTTCTTTTCCTCATCAAACATGTTTGTTTTCAATCGATGTGCAACTTTTACAAACAACCAGGATCAATATCTCCAGGATCAATCATTGACCACATGTGAACAGGTTTCTGACGGAGGACGGCAGGGACAGGAAGTGATGTCATATTAAACTAACTAAACCAGGGAGCTGTTTCTCATCCAGACGTCGTTTATGACGTTAACAACGTTGATAAACAGGAAGTCGTCACTGCCACGGCGTCGTTAATGAATCTGTAAACAGGAAGCTGTCGTCGTTGCCGTGGCGTCGTTAATGAATCTGTAAACAGGAAGCTGTCGTCGTTGCCGTGGCGTCGTTAATGAATCTGTAAACAGGAAGCTGTCGTCGTTGCCGTGGCGTCGTTAATGAATCTGTAGATAAACAGGAAGCTGTCGTCGTTGCCGTGGCGTCATCTCTGTGTCTTTGTTCTTCGTTGTTCTGCAGCTTCACGCTGGTTTATCGTTTTCTCATCTCGTCATCATAAAACAAGCAGTCAGACGGTCGTGTCCCTGCAGGATCCGTAGCTGTTCATACGTTTACGTGTTCATCATCACATTAACATGTTTACTCTACGTGTTGCAGCCGTGTTAACCTACCGACCCAGTCTCTCGTGAAGCTCGTTAAGTTTCGTCTCCTTTGTTTCATTGTTTCCTCCTCAGCGTCTCTGAGCCGAGCGGTCGTCTCTTGATGAAAACCCGGGGGACGTGAGCTGAGATTGGTTTCATTTTGTTAAAGTCGGGTCCATTCTTCTCTGCGACCCGAGCAGCTGTTTGCTCAGTTCTCTAATGGATTTCCCTCGTCTGTTTTCTCTTACAGCTTCACTGGGACCAGGAGCTCGGCCGTCGTTTGTTTGTTCAGACTTATGGGACGAACAGAGACGTGTTAACATTATTAATATTATTATAATCAAGAGGAGGGAGAGCCTGAGGACCTCTGGTAAACATGTGTTACACCTCTGTCTCCGAATCCTCTGAAGTCTCAATAAAAGATTCATCAAGTTCATTCGCCAAATATTATATATCAAATATTCACCAAATCACTCATCAAGAAGAAACATGAAACCGTCCACGCTAGTTCAGGTGAAGTTTAGTTTCTAAGTTAACTAACATGACAAAGCTGAGGTGGCTACACATGCTAAAGTATCTAAATGAGCTAAATTAGCTCAAGAAGCTAGGTTGAATGATGAGGTTAAATAACTGAATTAACTAAGGTGTAACCCTCCTCTCAGTCGTTCTCACGTCCTCCCGGAGGCTGCAGACTCTGTCCTCAGCGTTTCCATCTAGATGAGTTTTAATTGAGTCTCCTGCTGCTCTAATCAGACCACAGGGGTGTCGCCTCCGTCTCGCTGCCGTTGTAGAGGATCCCACCGCTTCTGCTGGTACACACACACACACAGAAACACGCCACCTCCACCTCCACCTCCACCTCCTTCGTCAGTCTCTACCTGCTCAACAACAAGGTTGAGGCGTCAGTGATGAAGATGGTGGTTGTTACTCTGCAGGGATGAGAAACATCGTCTCTGACGAAGGCCGCACGCAAACACCACCAAGACGAAAATCATCTCTGACGTATGCACAAGGTCCAGGACCAGGTCCAGGACCAGGTCCAGGAGGTCCAGGACCAGGTCCAGGACCTCTTTAGACTCATCAGAGCAGAAGAGAATCACCTTATCATCTCTGAGACATTTGAACTGAACAAACATAAAAAAATCTTCTCTTGACTCTAATTTCTCTTTAATGTTTTATCTCTAATTAGACAAAGGCGACTAACGAGGAGGTCTCGTTAACGGAAGTTAGACCAGCGTTGGAGACGTGGAACCAGACGTGGTAAAGACCAACAACAACAGCCAGGATCAACTTATCATTTCAAGTTTTTATGTTTTATTGTCAAGTCAACATGTTCCAGGGTTTAACCAGCATCCTAAAGTGTGGTGTTATCAGTGAAACAGTCTTTAGATGAAGTGTACAGTCGAGTATCTGCGCTGACGGGTTGAATCCGCAGCTGATTCAGTAAAAAACGGATTAAAAGGAGAGAAACATGAAAAGTTAAAGAGCGTGAGCCGCAGGAAGCGTGAGTGTTTCGTCTGGCAGCAGAAACAATTAGAGGATTACAGGGTTTGTGCTTGTTGACGGTGAAAGGAAGCACGCTGCTCACAAATGATGTTGGGGATTCAAACTCTCTAATCACCTTAGAAACAGCAGCAGCGGCTTCATGTACAGTATCTGAGAGCGAGCATCATCAAACACCCACACTCTTCACACTCTTCACACTCTTCACACGAGCAAACACAGAAACACAGAAACACAAAGGCACTTTTGTTTCTCCCTGATCTCTGTTATCAGCTCGACAGCCATTTGCTGCTTTCTATTACAATTCAAAGCCACAGAAAAGTGTCTCTGAGGGAGGAGGGAAAAAAGAGGAGGCGATGACGTCGTTTTGCCTCAAAGCCTTCTGGGTAACGTCATCCATCACCACGCAGACCTGAGGGTCGATCCCACGGCTGGTTTTAATAAACGGGACGGAGCGTCTCCAGAGCGTCGTCCTGCAGACACAGATTAATGGAGGTTGGACGGATTCACAGAGCTGATGCATCATCTCACATATAAACCGACCGCCTTGTTTTAGCCTCAACTTTAATTCACTTTCAGCCGGACAGCGTCAGAAATGATGCTCCGTCTCCAGAGGAGAGTAACTTCTGTGTTAGAGGCTGGAGGTGGAAACATTACACTCTGGCCTCATACGTCTGAGAAGCAGCGAGGCGTTTCCAGCTCCATTAAAACCCTTCGAACAGCAGAGTCTGGACCGTCTCATCGATCCCCTCCTGCTTTATCTGGACTCATTTAGAGGTGGGAGACATTTTTAATGAGGAGCAACAAAGGAAACTGTAGAACAAAGAGCTGGACGACAACAACGCTTTGACCTCCAGAGACTCTTTCTGTAGCATAAAACTTTAGTTTTAACTGAACGTCCACGTTGGGTTAGTTTGGTTCTGATACGACCGACGACCCGGGGGTCGACCCGGATCAGACTACAGATTATGGTCTCATCAGGATCCCGACCCCGAGTCTCTGGTCGTCGTCGACCTGCTGAGTAGAAACTGTTTTCTGTCTGAGTACAGTGATAGAGGAGGCTGAGATCACTGATGTCTGCAGGGCAGCTCAGTGCAGCTGGAGATACACGAGTCAACCGGATAAGTAACTCGGTTGAGAGCTAATGAGAATGAATGTTTGCCTTTACGGGCGCTCTGCCTCTGAGCTGCTGCCGGCCTCCGATAGGCCACACTACATTTATCTTGTGGCCTTGACACCTCGCGGCTCCGCAGAATAAAGAAGGAAACACTCTGTCATCAGGAACAACCAGAGCAGCGACTCTCACCTCTCACGTCCTTTTGTCTCTTCGTTTGAGAGAAGACGGAGGCGACAGAGATGCGATCGACGCGGCTGATAAGAGCAGCTACAGCAGAAACGGTGACGAATACACCAAAGTCGTCTTATCTGAAGAACGAAGAGAGCGGCGCCGAGGTCACGGTCCGGCTACGACTCCACGGTGTGACGGGGGAAAGAGCTGCAGATAAATAAAACTGAACTGGGCTGATACGGAGGTTTAATCGGACTCAGAGGAAACTGGAGTTTATAGTTTATAACATTTTTATATTCATGAGGAAAATAAAAACATCTGAACGTGATGCTGGTACCATGGAGTCAGTTTGTTAAAAAGAAGAAAAGCCTTTTTCTTTCAGTTCGCTGCCAAAGAATCGAGGAATTATCTGGTGTGTTTCTTCTTATTTATCTGTCGTGTTCCTGCAGGCGACACAACAACAAACTGAACCCCAGAAAAACACGACAATAACTCTATAATACCATAAGTAGCTTAGCTAAACACAACCTCTGACTGGGTTTTATAAATCCTCCAACTTCAGGGCGTCTGGAGTCAAACCACATCCAGGTTTTAACGTGGTGATGTCAGAGTCTTAACGAGCTGCTGAGTTAACGAGCTGCTGAGTTAAGATCAATGATATATGAGCCTTTAATCAATGAAAAATCAAACAGGTTAGACTCATGTGGAGTCAAAACATCTGTGTCGCCCCCTGGTGGCCACTTCTAACTCATCTATTCACAGAAACCGGTCGGTTGTTTCTACGTTTTCACTTAAACTTTTCACATCAAACTCTCTGAACTGTTGGTGATTAGAAACAAATCATGACCATGAACAGTTTCCTGAAAACTTTATTTATAAATGTGGTTCAAACTGGACTAAATGTTTGGTCCTGGTCCTGGTTCTGGTCCTGGAGGAGTCTGCACCTCCAACACCTGGAAACAAACAAGCAGCTCGTTATCAAATGTCTAGAAACAAATGGGTTATTGGATTCAGGTGTTGGAGGTCTAGACTCCTCCAGGACCAGGACCAGGACCAGGACCAGGACCAGGACCAGGACCAGGACCAGGACCAGGACCAGGACCAGGACCAGAACCAGGACCAGGACCAGGACTGAAACAAACAAACATGGATCTGAGCTGTAACAGTGAAGCTGCTCAGACACAACGCGTCTCCAGAAAACAGCTAATAAATTGTTGAAACTTTCCAGCATTTACACAACAACATAAAGCAACTTGACGACGAATCCTTGCAGGCGGCGTATCATTTCCCATAATGCAACGCAACAAGAAACAAAAGTCAAACAAAGCTGAGCAGCTTCAGAGCTGAAGGAACGCTCCGTCCTCACAACACGAACGTCCTCCTCCATCTTTTACCAGGAAACCGAGACCTTGAAATGAGGAGAAGGAAACATTTTGAACATTTTCAGCACATTAACTGTGGAGGTTTCTCGGTTCACGACGGCCCAAAGCAGAATGATGAACACGAGTGTTTAAAGCTTCATCACGACTCTGTGACCTGATGCTTTCATGTTCACTGACCAGAGCTTCGTTTCCTCGAGGTTTCGCACCACGAGACGCCGCAGCCTCTTTGGTTGTTGCAGCCTCGGTTGATAAATAACCCGCGGCGTCTAACGAGGACATAATGAGACGAGTCCATGCAGAGACAGACCTTGAGACAGGAGAGAAATAATCTGCATCTGATTTCAGACTCGGTTGACGTGGACTCCTTCGTCGTGAGCCCCTGGGACGAGCTGATGATTCACCTGGGATTAGATTTAACATATGTGGAGCAAACTGACGAGACTGATTAGAGTCTGTGGAGGCAGTGAGCAGGAAGAGTGAAGCAAACAGATGCTCACACATTTCACCAAAAAAACACAAAGTCCTGGAGGCGTCTGGAGGAAAAACCCCTCAGTGAGGACTTATTTCAGTCAGGGACGAGGTGTACAGATACAGAGACACAAAGAGACAGAGACACAAAGAGACAGAGAGACAAAGAGACAGAGAGACAGATACAGAGACACAAAGAGACAGAGACACAAAGAGACAGAGATACAGAGACAAAGAGACAGAGAGACAGAGACACAAAGAGACAGAGAGACAGAGACAAAGAGACAGAGAGACAGAGACACAAAGAGACAGAGAGACAAAGAGACAGAGACAAAGAGACAGAGAGACAGAGACAAAGGGACAGAGACACAAAGAGACAGAGAGACAAAGAGACAGAGATACAGAGACAGACATACAAAGAAACAGAGAGACAGAGACAAAGAGACAGAGAGACAGAGACACAAAGAGACAGAGAGACAAAGAGACAGAGACAAAGAGACAGAGAGACAGAGACAAAGAGACAGACACAAAGAGACAGAGAGACAGAGAGACAGAGACACAAAGAGACAGAGAGACAAAGGGACAGAGAGATAGAGAGACAAAGAGACAGAGACACAAAGAGACAGAGAGACAGAGACAAAGAGACAGAGACACAAAGAGACAGAGAGACAAAGAGACAGAGAGATAGAGAGACAAAGACACAGAGACACAAAGAGACAGAGAGACAGAGACAAAGAGACAGAGACACAAAGAGACAGAGAGACAAAGAGACAGAGACAAAAAGAGACAGAGAGACAGAGACAAAGAGACAGAGACACAAAGAGACAGAGAGACAGACACAGAGATACAAAGAGACAGAGACAAACAGAGACAGAGAGACTAAGAGACAGATACAGAGACTCAAAGAGACAGAGAGACAAAGAGACAGAGATACAGAGACAGACATACAAAGAAACAGAGAGACAGAGACAAAGAGACAGAGACACAAAGAGACAGAGACAAAGATACAGAGAAAGAGGCAGAGACACAAAGAGACAGAGACAAAGATACAGAGAAAGAGGCAGAGTCACAAAGAGACAGATGCAGTGATGCTAACGAGGCTAAAACAAAGTTCACACATGAAACTACACCAACATCATGAACTAATCCTATAAATCTACTTCCTGTCGCCACGTGCGTCGCCTCAGGACCTGAACTTGTTGATGATGGCGGTCGTCAGGGTGACACCGGCTGATGTTACCGCGGTGACGACCTGATGGAGCAGCGGGAGCACAGAGCCTTTAGGTTGGACGTGGCGTAATGGGCCATTGGGCGCCCGTCACAGGTTCAGGGCGTTACTTAACCTTGCTGAGCGGTGGTGGAATGAGAGTGGAAATGATAATTGAGTGGTGATTACGGACGAGGATGTGGGGTTAATAGGTGCTAAACGACCATCCAGGAGGAATAAATGAGTGTGGGAGAAGGTGGACGGACGGCGGCCGTGTCATTATCGCCGGATAGTTCGGACGATGTTACGACCGTCGCTGTGAAACCTTCTCGTCACCTCAGGTAATTAAAGAGGCTTTTGTTTTGAAGAGGTGGAGGACGAGTCACCGCTCCTCAACCATGAGTTTGTCTTTCTACTTCCTGTTGGAACAGATGCATGCTGGGACTCAGAGGTATTGGAAGTAAATTTTAAACAACGTTAAACACTTTTAAACATCTCAGACTGTGAATTAAGACGTAAAAAAACAGGAACTGTTTTATTTTGTAATTTCAGACCTTTGCTTCTGCAACATTCAGTTTCACCAGATCCTGAAACTTTTCTTCACTGAACAGAAACGATCGATGATTTAAAAGGTTTTATTTTGTCTCTTCACCACAGGAACCAGGACTTCTTCCTTCAGACCAGATCCAGACCAGTTCTTCTCCGTCCTGAGACTTTATCTTTAATTAAAAACTGAATTTTTCTGAACAATCCACCGTGGTGTTAACGAGGGGCCCAGACTTCTGGGTCCTTTCTGTTTCCATGTAATATCGGAGACGTATGGAGCCTGCAGGAGACAGTATTAACACGATGATGTAAACCTGGAAAAAGAGAATGTAATTCCAGCGTATCAATATAATTATTCACATACAGTGGGTTTGAAAATGGAAACACGTTTCATGTTCGGTTCTGTGTGATCACATTAACATGAAAATGAAGAAACTGTTTGATATTTAATTTTCACAGTCGCTGCAGTGAAATGAAATAACCAGTGTGAACCGGTTTATTTAGAAAAGATTCAACCATGACGACACAGCGCCCCCTGTCTGTGGTGGTTACACCTACATCATATCATCATATCATGTTTTTATTTTATCACCAAAGATAAAAAGACTTGTAGACTCAGATGTTATCGATTCACTATAAAAACACAACAACACGTCTACGTCTGAGACACAGACTGAAACACACGAGTCTGAGTCTGACGGTCCTGGTCTGAGACAGGCAGACAAAGATACAAAGATACAGACACAAAGAGTCAGGAGACAAAGAACCAGAGACACAGATAAAGATATAAAGAGACAAAGAGACAGAGATACAGAGAGGCAAAGAAACAGAGAGGCAAAGATACAGAGAGGCAAAGAAACAGAGAAAGATACAGAGAGGCAAAAAAGACATTCAGAGAGACAGACTGTGTCATTGTGTCTGATATGAAAAGAGGCAAAGAGACAAATTGCATCTTTGTGTAGTAATAGTGTCCATCATCAACAGATAGAAAGATAGATGAATAGATAGATCAATAGATGGATCAATAGATGGATCAGTAGATAGATCAATAGATAGATCAATAGATCAATAGATAGATCAATAGATAGTTAGATAGACAGATAGATTGATAGATAGATCAATAGATCAATAGATAGATCAATAGATAGTTAGATAGACAGATAGATCGATAGATAGATCAATAGATCAATAGATAGATCAATAGATAAACGACAGACAAACACGTCTGCTGAGTGAAACACACGTGTTGTGGGAATTTTCAGTAACGGCTTTATTAAATTAGTGCAAAAGACAGACGAACTCATTCAAAATGTCTTTTTGTTTTCAACCCACACTCACTACTTTTCTTTACATGAGCCCGAGAAATAAGAACCAAAGAAACGTGACCCCACTGAGACCCGTTGTTGTTGTTGTTTACATGTTCATGTGACGGAGGACGAGAGACAAACAACATCTGATCCTGAAAAACTCTTCACAGACCCAAAGGTAGAAAACGCAGAAATAAGAAAAGATGTTACCATCAAGTCATCAACACATCAACAGCTTAGAAACTGAGTCTAAAATCTTTTCACTGTGTGGGCGAATCAAAGTACATAAGTTAATCAATACTGTATATTTATACAATGGTAGAAAATAAAAGATTCCTTTTCAAGGTTTACACCGTTACTATAAAGATATACTGATTCACACTCCATGACAACTAATGCAATAAAAACAGAAGAAACCCAGTTTGTGACGGCGTCTGAACGAGCTCAACGCCAAACAAAGGCTCCGCCCCCAAAACATGGCGGCGGCTCCGCCTTCGCAGTGTCCCCCGGCCCAGCGGGCGGCAGAGGGGGGAGACGGGGGAGGACGGGGGAGGAGGTAGATATGACGGGACAAGAGGAGGATGGAGGGATGGAAACATCTTCTGTTTTAATACAACATCAATGTACACGTTGGTTCAAGTATCTCCTGTCGCCGCGGTGCGTTGCCATGGCGATGCTAACGGCGATGCTAACGGCGATGCTAACGGCGCTGTACGATGGAAACTGAGAAACAAGAAGAAGAAATGGAATAAATGACGGAGGGGGAGGGAAAGGAAACGAGTGATGTCGTGTTCGTTGTGTTGACTGTCGGGGAGTTTGTGAGTTTTGTTTGTTTGATTTGTCGCTTTGAGAAGACGATGACGTCTTCTTCTTCTTCTTCTCTCCGAAGCCTGGGGTACGTGGGGGAGACAAGTCGTAGCTTTTCAGTGTCAGCGAAAGGATAACGGGACGATCAGCAGGTCTACAGGCCTGAGGACAGAGACAAACAGCAGAACGTTAGAACATTTCTACCTCGTTCAGTTGAACATCTGACACATTCACAGTTAAACGTAGCCTTTCCTCTTCGTTACGCTAACGAGTTGTGACGCAGACGGCTGATTGGACCTGGAGTGAACAGCAACTGTTGTCTCAGGATGTAGACGCTGCTGTGTTTTAAAGTCTAATGTTACAACGTTACAATGTTGTAATGTTACAATGTTATAATGTTATAATGTTACAATGTTATAATGTTATAATGTTACAACGTTACAAGTTACAATGTTACCATGTTACAACGTTGTAATGTTACAATGTTATAATGTTATAATGTTACAATGTTATAATGTTATAATGTTACAACGTTATTATAATGTTATAAATGTTACAATGTTATAATGTTATAATGTTACAACGCGTTACAATGTTACGTAACAATGTTGTAATGTTACAATGTTATAATGTTATAATGTTACAATGTTATAATGTTATAATGTTACAACGTTACAAGTTACAATGTTACCATGTTACAACGTTACAAGTTACAATGTTACGTTATAATGTTATAAATGTTACAACGTTATAATGTTACAATGTTGTAATGTTACAACGTTACAATGTTACAACGTTACAATGTTATAATGTTACAACGTTGTAATGTTACAACGTTGTAATATTACAACGTTACAATGTTACAACGTTACAATGTTGTAATGTTACAACGTTGTAATGTTACAATGTTATAATGTTATAATGTTACAACGTTACAACGTTGTAATGTTACAACGTTGTAATGTTACAATGTTGTAATGTTATAATGTTACAACGTTGTAATGTTACAACGTTAATGTTACAACGTTATAATGTTACAACGTTACAACGTTGTAATGTTACAATGTTATAATGTTACAATGTTACAATGTTACAATGTTACAAGTTACCATGTTACAACGTTATAATGTTACAATGTTACGTTATGTTATAAATGTTACGCGTTATAATGTTACAATGCTACAACATTATAATGTTCTAATGTTGTAACATTGTAACGTTATAATGTTACAACGTTACAACATTATAACGTTGTAATGTTATAATCTTATAACGTTACAATGTTTGAGTGTTTCAGCTGCAGTCGTCCATTAATCTGATCGATCAGCAGCTCAGGACATGTGACGGTGCAGCTCCAACACAAACACACACTGTCACACAGTATGAAACGATGATTATTGATCGTCTCCCTCCTGCTCTCTGTTGGTGACATGTCTGACGCCTCCGTCTCCTCCTCCTCTGAGCTCCGGAGGGAGCGAGGAGACGCGGCTTCTCCTGTTGTTGCTCAAGGACAAAATGAATCGAACAGTAAAACTTGTTTTCACTTCATCCTCTGCAGTGTGAGAAGTAGCTGATGTGGCGTGTTGATCACACATGGACGTGTCTTCTGTCCAGTCTGGGCTCCTGTAGCAGCAGTCCTGAACTTGGTTGTGTATATTTGTTGGAGCTGAAGCTTCACGTCTCCTCTTTACTCTAACGTACGTCTACTTCCAGTTAGTGTAGCAGCAGCAGGAGGTCGCGTTTGTTTCTGAATGTTTCTCCGTCTTTTCTCCGTCACGTAACACCGTCTCCTCCTCCTCCTCCTCCTCCTCCTTCCTCCTCTGGTGTTGAGGAATGTGAGCTATAATTTTCTACGACAGTCTGAAATGAATTGGACTGTACACTTCAGAAAATTCGTAGGCGATCGAAGTCTGAATGTGGCTGAATATCTAACAGGGTGGAGGAGACGGAGCAGGAGGTGGGGCGCATTGATTTTCCTTCCTCCATTGTTTTTCTTCTCCTTTGAGAAAGCTGCAGCCTAAGTGTTGGCTAAAAAAGGAAATAAAAGTGGAGAAACACTCTGAGGCACTTAAGACTCAGATATTGTTTTTTTTTAAATCTAAAGAGAGCGTGGCGGCCGAGGTCCGTCTCACATGAGGAGAGGAGATATAAAAGAGGACGGTCTCCCCCTGAAGCCACAGTCGAGGCTCTGACACTGAAATACGCCGTCCAATCAGTTCACCCCCAATACACACAGTGACGAAGATGGAACGAGCTCAACATGCTAACGTCTGTTTCCTGCTTTGAAATCACTAAACTAAAACATGTTGAATATCGCCCCCTGGTGGTCGACTGCAGTTTAACAGAACGTGAACTTTAAGTTCATAAACACCTGAGGACGTGTACAAACACACGGCTTCATCTCTGACAGCTTCATCCTGTAAAATTTAGAATTAACGAGCAGCGTGATGACTGAGGGTGTGTGTGTGTGTGTGTGTGTGTGTGTGTGTGTGTGTGTGTGTGTGTGTGTGTGTGTGTGTGTGTGTGTGTGTGTGTGTGTGTGTGTGTGTGTGTGTGTGTGTGTGTGTGTGTGTGTGTGTGTGTGTGTGTGTGTGTGTGTGTGTGTGTGTGTGTGTGTGTGTGTGTGTGTGTGTGTGTGTGTGTGTGTGTGTGTGTGTGTGTGTGTGTGTGTGTGTGTGTGTGTGTGTGTGTGTGTGTGTGTGTGTGTGTGTGTGTGTGTGTGTGTGTGTGTGTGTGTGTGTGTGTGTGTGTGTGTGTGTGTGTGTGTGTGTGTGTGTGTGTGTGTGTGTGTGTGTGTGTGTGTGTGTGTGTGTGTGTGTGTGTGTGTAACGTCACAGCTGCAGTGTGAAGAAGAAACACTGAGTTAATGAGGCGCAAAACTCTACATCTACAGATATAAAACACAACCTGAAGGACACAACACACATTATTATTGTTGTTGTTGTTGTTATTGTTGTTGTTGTCGATGGGTCAGGGTCATGTGACCTCTGCTGGTCGTGGGGGCGGAGCTTATCGTTAAGAGAAGAACCAACAGATTTATGACGTTTCCAAACGTCTCTTCTGCTTCGAGATCAAAGACCTGCAGAGACAATTACATCTACATCTCTTCAGAGGAAACAAAACCCAACACTGACGTCTCTGCAGCCGTAGGGAGGTTACAGGTTACAGGTTACAGATCACAGGTCACAGGTTACAGGTTACAGATCACAGGTTACAGATCACAGGTCACAGGTTACAGGTTACAGATCACAGGTCACAGGTCACAGGTTACAGGTTACAGATCACAGGTTACAGATCACAGGTTACAGGTTACAGATCACAGGTTACAGGTTACAGATCACAGGTCACAGGTTACAGGTCACAGGTTACAGATCACAGGTTACAGGTTACAGGTCACAGGTTACAGGTTACAGATCACAGGTTACAGATCACAGGTCACAGGTTACAGGTCACAGGTTACAGGTCACAGGTTACAGGTTAGAGATTACAGAGTGAGGACAAGCGATCAGAGCAGCAGCAGTTTGGACTCAAAGCTCTAGAAATCTGGAGAGCTCTCAAATCATCAGGTTTTACTCGTCTGGTCTCTTCAGACGCCGACTCGGAGCTGCAGTTCTCCGGTGTGCTGACAGGGGGCAGTGTGGTCATCTGTCTGCAGCGTCTGTTTTAACATGAAGGATGTTGGTGCTGCAGCCAATAGGAGCCGGTCGGTTGTGGCTGCACCAATTAGGACGTCAGGTGGACGACGGACGCTTCGGCCCGAGTCTCTTTATATCTGCGGGACTGTGGAGGCTGCCTGCATTATGGTAATCTCACTGTGTGTGTGAGTGATGACAAAGGAGGAGGCTCAGGATGGAGGAGATGGAGGAGGTGGTGGAGGAGGTGTTGGGGGGAAACTGCAGCGAGTAAAGCTCTGGGATTTAACTGCCAATTGTGCAACAGCAAACAAAGCAGAGCTGATCTGTAGAGGACAGTGTAACACACACACACACACACACACTCCTGCAGGGTTACATACATTATTTAAGTGTCTCTGCACCCCCTCCTCCCTCAGTGCAGAGATGTGTTTCTCTTCATTTACATTCAGACTCCAGCAGAAACAGAAACCAGATCCAGTTGGTTTCTCTTCAGCTGAACTCAGATCAGTTCACCGGACTCACCCATGATCGTTTAGACGCGTCTGTTTCACGTGTTTCTGTAAAACTTGTGACATCAGTTTCAACTTCTACCATGTGATTCAGTGTCGCATCTCAACGTCGATCCTGGTGTTGAAACTCTGACACGACTCGTTAAGACACGACTTCGTCTTCTCTTCATCTCTTCAATCTGCAGGTGAAGACCTGAGACCGTTTGTTTCCTCTGAACGAGACGGAGAATGACCGAGTCTGTAAACGTCTCAGTTCTCGACGGTGAAGCTGCTGAGGATTAGTTTCCTTCACTCTGCTCTGGGCAAACACGACTACAACACAGTTGAATCTCCACCTTCAGGTTTTCTCTCTTCTGTCCAGGTCACAGGTCACTCCACAGAAACAGGACCCAGTGTTTGTGTCAGACACTAAAATCTGCAGTGATCGGTCACTGCTGGGACCTCGTCTGTCCACGGAGCTAACGCTAAAGCTAACGCTAACATTAAGACACCACAGCTGACGCTAACAGATGCTGATGCTAACACACCACGACCGACGCTAATGCTAACAGACGTTAACGCTAACAGACGCTAACAGACATTAACACTTTGTGTCTGAACCGACGTAGCGTTTATTTAGCGGCTCCAGCTGCATCATGGGAAACAACGAGGCGTCTGCAGACAGACTGACCTGCACCTGCTTCACGCTGAGATTCACCGAGACGCACGCGTTCAGCCTGCAGCAAAGGATTATGGGAGACGTGAGGCTGATCACCGACCGTTCCTCTGATCTGCAGCTGCAGGACGTCGATGATGATGATGTCACCATGACATCACAATGACGTCACGGTGACATCATCGCTGCGTCGGAGCAGCAGCTGATTTATTCATCTCTAATGATGATAAGATGATAAATAAATTCACAGTGAAGTGAAGTTTGACTCAGGAGAGAAAAACGAAACACAGAGTGTGTGTGTGTGTGTGTGTGTGTGTGTGTGTGTGTGTGAATATTCATGAGTCACAACAACGAGCTGCTTTATTTACATGAAATGATCCTAAAACATCTTTCATCTTTACTGACTTCAGAAAAGTTGTTGTACTGAGGTTGTGTTGTTGTTGTGTTATAGTTGTTTGTTGTTGTGTTATAGTTGTGTTGTTGTTGTGTTATAGTTGTTTGTTGTTGTGTTGTTGTGTAGGTACTCACAGTGCAGGGTGAGCAGCAGCAGCGCTGACAGCAGCGTGACGGCGGCGGCGCGGTGGGAGTGGGCGGAGCTACACTGCATCTTGCTCCTTCCTTTGCAGACACACACCTGAACCTTGAGCTCGGTGCTGTTGGACAGAGGCGGCGCTCCTGAGTCGCTGATGAGCAGCGGCAGCTGGTAGTTGGCCGTCTTCAGACTGTGGAGCAGCGTGATCCGAGAGTGTGTCGCTGTGGGAGGAGACACGGGAGAGGGTGGGGTTAAAGAGGAGGGGTGGGGTTAAAGAGGAGGGGGGGGTTAAAGAGGAGGGTGGGGTTGAAGAGGAGGGGTGGGGTTAAAGAGGAGGGGTGGAATGAGGGAGGGGTGGGGTTGAAGAGGAGGGGTGGGGTTAAAGAGGAGGGTGGGGTTGAAGAGGAGGGGTGGGGTTGAAAGGAGGGTGGGGTTGAAGAGGAGGAGGGGTTAAAGAGGAGGGGTTGGTTAAAGAGGAGGGGTTGGGTTAAAGAGGAGGGGGGGGTTAAAGAGGAGGGGTGGGGTTAAAGAGGAGGGGTGGGGTTAAAGAGGAGGGGTGGGGTTAAAGAGGAGGGGTGGGGTTAAAGAGGAGGGGTTGGTTAAAGAGGAGGGGTGGGGTTAAAGAGGAGGGGTGGTTAAAGAGGAGGGGTGGGGTTGAAGAGGAGGGGTGGGGTTAAAGAGGAGGGGTGGGGTTAAAGAGGAGGGGTGGGGTTGAAGAGGAGGGGTGGGGTTAAAGAGGAGGGGTTGGTTAAAGAGGAGGGGTTGGTTAAAGAGGAGGGGTGGGGTTAAAGAGGAGGGGTGGGGTTAAAGAGGAGGGGTTGGTTAAAGAGGAGGGGTGGGGTTAAAGAGGAGGGGTGGGGTTAAAGAGGAGGGGTGGGGTTAGAAGAGGAGGGGTGGGCTTAAAGAGGAGGGGTGGGGTTAAAGATGGCGTCTCTGAACTTGTTGCATTTTGTTGCATCAGGTTTTTAAAATTCCTGAAGAGGAAACATTTGTCAGACGTTTGTTTGTTTCATATCCAGATAAAATGGTCACAACGTCTGAAGAATCATTAAAACTTGAATTAAAATCAAACGGGACCTTGTTGAACTATCACGTCCTCGTCATGTGACCTGAGCCTCCTGCTGGTTCCGATCAACACTTCCTGTGTCTAAACGTGTCGGACACTCACCGTTGACCCTGGTGACCTTCCACGTCCTGTCCAGTCCCGGCTGCTTCCCCAGTTCGATGTTAAAGGGGGCGCCGTTGGGCGGCAGGTCGTCGTCCCGCCCCCCGACGATCGCCACGTTCATGTCGTCTTCACAGACCCGCACCACCGGCGGCACCACGACGGGGGCGTTGTCGTTGTAGTCGTCCAGGTGGATGACGAGGGACCCGGTGCCGGTGGCCGGAGGGTTTCCTGCCGACGGAAACAGGAAGTAGAAACACGTGAAGACGCTTCGTGTTTCTTCACATTAATTTGACTGAAACTAAACAGAAGCTCGCTCGGTCTCTGGCGGCGTCTGGACTCAGATTAAACCTCTAACGTTTGTTATTAAAGGAGCAACAACAGCAGCTCTGGGGGTCAGGCGGCAATTAACACCCACAGACAAGATCTGTAATTGGAAAACACGTCTTCTTCACCTTTTCAGGGAAAATAAAATATTAGAGGGAGGATGAGGAGGGTTTACACGGGAAATGTCAAGTGATGCTGCAGGAGGAAGCCGACGAGCGGGAAAATGTTACAAACTAGAGGAACGAGGAGAAAAACACGTCTGATGCGACGTCGGGTGACGTCAGAGCAGATCGTCGTGTCGTTTCCACGTTTAACCTGAACTCTTCACAACACCAGAGGAAAAACCTGTTGGTTGTTTATCAGAGAAATAAAATCTACGACGTTAAAGACGAGAACATGTTAGAGATGTTAGAAATGTTACCCTCATCACCTTCATCATCATCACCATCTGTATCATCTATCGTCACCACAAACAGCAAAGCATGATGGGAAGATATAAATAATGACCCGTGTCACGTGACGAGATGGTTTCCTCCTTCAGACTCTCATCGTCACACAGACGTGAAATCACTTCTTTATTTAGACTTTAATTAGTCAGAAACCTCCAACTTCACTGTTTTTATGATAAAGCAGATAATTAAAGATGTTTCACTCTGACTGCAGATAAACGAAAAGTCCAGAAGAGTCAGAGACTAAAATTAACTGTTACACAAGAGGGAGCTGAGCCACATCAACTGGTTTCAGAGCAGGAATTAGACTAATTAACCAGTTAGATCAGAGTAAGTGTCTCCATCACGGTCCCTGTGTGGCCTTAAAGGAGGAGGAGGAGGAGGAGGAGGAGGAGGAGGAGGAGGAGACTGGTCTCTGAGTCAGTAACATGTTACCAGGTGTAAATATCTAAATCTTCCGTGTTTATAAATCCATGTCCTTTGGTCTGAGCTGATGAAGCAACCGGGCCTCAGCTGACGACCTCTGGACTTTAACCCAGTTCCAGTCCAGTTCCTGGATTTGCAGGTTTTTAATGTCACAGTCGTCCCCGAGCGGCCATTAGAGCGATCGATGCCTCCTGTTCCTCCGTGTTTCCCAGCAGCCTTTGCTGCAGCGCGTGGCTCCGTCCTGACCTTCCCTGGTCTTCTCAGGTGTCGGCCTGACGTCTCCACGTCCACGTGATGAAGACGGAGACGAGGCTGCTCGTCTCCCGGGGAGCTGTCGTACGATCGTCGCTCGTATTTCACCCACGACGACGCGAGGAGACGTTAAAGGTCGACGACAGTAAATCTCACCTGGTGTTTCCACAGAGACTGAAACGTCCCGTGAGACGCCGACACGCTCCACGTTCTCCACTTTAAACTTCTCTTTGATGAAAACAAACACGGTCTTTGATTAGATGAGTTTCAGAGTAAAATGTTACAGTGTTTGTTCGTCAGCAGACGGCGTTTGTTCATCGACGTCCGTCAGTCACAGGTTACAGTTTGTCTCCGTCTGCTGCAGATTAAAGAGAAACTTTCAGTTTGATTAATGAAACTTGTCAGAATCAAAGAGCAGCTCCTCCTCTTCATCTTCACCACGTCTTCTTCATCCACCCCCCAGCTCTGTATCTTCCTCTTGTTATCTCCGTCCTTTCTCTTCTCGCCTTGACCCCGTCACCTCCTCCTCCCCCGTCCTCTCTCCTCTTTCAGAGAGTCTCCCGCTACAACGGCGCTATTCTGCCTCCCGCTAATAGAAACTCTCGGCTCGTCTAATGGATCTGTCAGGATCCGGCCGAGCTCAGGAACCTGATAGATTGATAGTGAGGAGGGAGAGAGACGGGGACAAAGACGCTGAGAGACGACGCTCCGCGCTTTCATCTGAGCCTCAGAAACTTTCAGAGCAGCAGCTGCCAAGTCTTGACCATATGCTCCGAGAGACAGTGTCGCTTATGTCGTCCCACGCCACCGCTGCCGCTGCCGCTGTCGCCGCTGCTGTTGCCGCCGCCGCGAGGCCACGTTTCACTGTGGCCGAGTCACAGACAGACGGGGACACGGACAGATGGCTGCCACCTTCAGAGGACGACGTGGACCAAGGTCTGGTCCACGTGGACCACCAAGATCCAGACCTACATGGACCACGGTCTGACCTAGGGAACATTTCATGTCCTTGATGTATCTTCATCTCACATACACGTCACATTTAATTTATTAAGGTTTTTAAGTCTCTAGGAAATTTAAGTCCTTTGCATATAAAGTTGTTGACGTCGTCAGTTAAATGTTTCTCCAGTCACTTATTAGAAGAAAAGACTCGGGCTACATTTAATGTCCTTTGTGTATTTATGTCTCTAACTAATGTACTTGACTTGCATAAATTTACTGACAAAACACCTGAAACATTGCAACTTCATCCCAACAAAAACACCAACTTTATTGCAACAAAACCCTGCAACCTCGTTGCTGGTGTGTTCCCACTCACCGTTGTCGGTGGCGATGAAAACCGCCGTGTACTTGTTGTCGTGGACGTGAGGAGACTCTCGGTCGAGCGACGCCGACGTGTTGACGGTTCCTCTGACGGGGTTGACGCTCAGCCAACTGGCCGGGTCTCTGAGGACGGCGTACCTGGAACAGAACCACAGATCAGAGACTCGGATCGACGCTAATGAACTCACAGTTGGGTCTGAGCCGATCGTTTCATTCAGTCGCAACATCGGGACGAACATTTATGTTTGTACAGAAAACGTTTAATTATTTATAGTATCACAGATCGTTTCTACTGCAGTGGGTGATGAAGGGAGGTAAAAACTAGACCGGAGCCGCCGCCGCCTCCTCCTCCTCCTCCTCCTCCTCCTCCTCCTCCTCCTCCTCCTCCTCCTCCTCCTCCTCCTCCTCCTCCTCCTCCTCCTCCTCCTCCTCCTCCTCCTCCTCCTCCTCCTCCTCCTCCTCCTCCTCCTCCTCCTCCTCCTCCTCCTCCTCCTCCTCCTCCTCCTCCTCCTCCTCCTCCTCCTCCTCCTCCTCCTCCTCCTCCTCCTCCTCCTCCTCCTCGCTGTACAAACAGTCCATTAGAGCTCTTTAAAGGCCGAATTAGAAACACATTAAAAAGCCATTAGGAAAATTCAGATCTGCTTCAGTGGAAACAGAGACGGTCCAAACAAATCAGCGGACGACGGAGACGCTGCGCCGACACTGACCACATGTTCACGCTCTAAAGTACAGGAGAGACGCTGCTATGTGATTGGACGAGGCACACACAGGAAGTCAACCTTCAAATTAAAAGCTTCTAATTAAAAAATGTAACAACTTTACAACCTGAGGACGTTTGATGAGGATTTATCCATGATGTTTGATCCACGAGACAGAAGAGGCTTCTCAGAGACCAGGACCAGAGTCAAGACCAGGACCAGGACCAGGGTCAAGACCAGGACCAGAACTAGGAACAGGATCAAGACCAGGACCAGGGTCAAGACCGGGACCAAGTTCACTGTATCTAATGAGCTAAATTACTTTAAAACCAAATTCAATTTCTGCAAAAATTGAATTCAACACAAACTCGTGTTTGTGTCGCCACATTACCCACAATCCTCAGGGTCTGAGCTGACCCTGGATTATCTCTACATCTCTTCTGGTTTCAGGCCAAAGACCTGGAGCCTGGTACAGACCTTTCTTGATCTAATCAGTGAGACCAGATGATGAGATCTCAGATCTCTCTGGTGTTAAAAGATCCACCGTGGTGACGTGGGGGTGTGATCGCAGCTTCACGACCGACCTGACGTTCTTTGTTTAAATGTGGCGAAAAACGTCGTGAAGGTCGAAGCCGACAGGAAGTCGCCGGTCGGTCTCAGACTTTGTTTCTTATCTGAACCAGTCGTCGACCCCGTGAGTTCATACAAACTCCTCGGTCGCCGCCGGGGCAGGATTTCTTTAACCCGATCTGAGCTGCACTCCGGGGACCCGGCCGCTGCTCGAGGCCACGAGGACAAATTACCCACAACGCACCTGTTTGTATTTCTGCTGTGTCTCGGCGCAGAGCAGCGGGTCCACACGGAGGGAAATAAATGTGACAGAGCCGACGGCGGCGGCGCGTCCCATCAATCATGTGTCAGAGAGACGGCGGGTTCAGGTCCGAGCTGCCGGTCCTGACGGGGAAACGACGAGGAGACGAGGACGGAGGAAAACACTGAGCTCAACGGGCGCAGGACGATCGTTAGAGAAAAATGAGCAACAGCAGGATCAAAGAGATAAGGAAATAAAAGACTGCGGTGTTTCTGGCAGCAGCAGGGACACGTGAAGACTCGGTCACCGTCTCTCTCCCGACAACAAACAGGGTTTTTTATTAATTTAAGGTTCAAACAGCAGCCGAGACCGTGACCTGTTAATTATGAGACAGAGAAGCAGCCTCGGGATGCTTTTAATCATTTCTGGCTCCTCTTCCTCCTACTCACTTCCTGTTTGAAGCGTTCGGCCGATTCTCGGAAACAAATCCAAACATCTGATTAGTGTGTAATCAGCTCATTGTGATTCAGGAGGACGGAGGAGACGGGAGGAGACGCCGTGACTCAGCTTGAGTCTGAAATGAAAAGTTCTTCAGAGACAGTTTGTCTCCTGAGAGGTGATGCAACACCGCCGTGTGTGGCAGAGCTGAGCGTCTGAACGAAGACGCACTGAAAACTTTGTGATGTTGAGCTTCAGTCACACTGAATATTTCTACTTGAGGACATGAAGCGAGAGTCATTCAGCCTCATTAAGACTCCATTGATTCTTGTTTCTGCTGCCCGAGCGTCTCAACCGGACGTCAGAGGACGAGCTCCGCGTCCGTTTGACCGAGTTACCGCATCGATTTGGCAGCGCGGGCAGAGGTTTGTCGGTCGTTAGCAGCAGAGCGGCGTCAGCAGGTGGAAACACTGATGTAACGTTCACTGAGAGGTTACGGCATCGTTTCCACCTCCGTCACACCTCCACCTTCACCGCTGACGCAGCAGCTCCGCATCCTCCTGCTTTTTAAGTCTCGTCTCTTTCAACCAGAGTCGGACCGCAGCAGGCGGGGAGCTGCTGAATCATTTATGAACCGACTGGTCCATTTCAAAACCAGACACACGGAAGAAACTTGAATGTATTTCACAGAAGGTGGAGAAAGTGGAGACAGAAGGTGGAGACAGAAGGTGGAGACAGAAGGTGGAGACGGTGAAGACAGAAGGTGGAGACAGAAGGTGGAGATGGTGGAGACAGAAGGTTTTAGACAGAAGATGGAGACAGAAGGTTTTAGACAGAAGGTGGAGACAGAAGGTGGAGACAGAAGGTTTTAGACAGAAGGTGGAGACTCTGTCTCCAGAAGGTGGACCGAAGGTGGAGACGGTGAAGACAGAAGGTCCTGCCTCCTACACAGAAGGTCCTCCTGTCTCCTACCGTCTCCTCCTGTCTCCTACCATCTCCTCCTGCCTCCTACCGTCTCCTCCTGTCTCCTACCATCTCCTCCTGCCTCCTACCGTCTCCTCCTGTCTCCTACCATCTCCTCCTGCCTCCTACCGTCTCCTACTGTCTCCTCCTGTCTCCTACCGTCTCCTCCTGTCTCCTACCGTCTCCTCCTGTCTCCTACCGTCTCCTCCTGTCTCCTACCGTCTCCTCCTGCCTCCTACCGTCTCCTCCTGTCTCCTACCGTCTCCTCCTGTCTCCTCCTGCCGTCTCCTCCTGTCTCCTCCCATCTCCTCCTGCCTCCTACCGTCTCCTCCTGTCTCCTACTGTCTCCTCCCGCCTCCTCCTGTCTCCTCCTGTCTCCTCCTCCATCTCCTCCTGCCTCCTCCTCCCTCCTCCTGTCTCCTCCTGTCTCCTACTGTCTCCTCCTGTCTCCTCCTGTCTCCTCCTCCTGCCTCCCTGCCTGTCTCCTGTCTCCTCTGTCTCCTACTGTCTCCTACCGTCTCCTCCTGCCTCCTACACCTCCTCCTGTCTCCTACCGTCTCCTCCTGTCTCCTCCTGCCTCCTCCTGCCTCCTCCCGTCTCCTCCTGCCTCCTCCTGCCTCCTACCGTCTCCTCCTGCCTCCTCCTGTCTCCTACTGCCTCCTACCGTCTCCTCCTGCCTCCTCCTGTCTCCTACTGTCTCCTACTGCCTCCTCCTGTCTCCTCCTGCCTCCTACCGTCTCCTCCTGCCTCCTCCTGTCTCCTACTGCCTCCTACCATCTCCTCCTGTCTCCTACCGTCTCCTCCTGCCTCCTACACCTCCTCCTGTCTCCTTCACTCCTCCTGCCTCCTACCGTCTCCTCCTGTCTCCTACTGTCTCCTACTGTCTCCTACCGTCTCCTCCTGTCTCCTACTGTCTCCTACCGTCTCCTCCTGCCTCCTACCGTCTCCTCCTGTCTCCTACTGTCTCCTACCGTCTCCTCCTGCCTCCTACCGTCTCCTCCTGTCTCCTACTGTCTCCTACCGTCTCCTCCTGTCTCCTACCGTCTCCTCCTGTCTCCTACCGTCTCCTCCTGCCTCCTACACCTCCTCCTGTCTCCTACTGTCTCCTCCTGTCTCCTCCTGTCTCCTACTGTCTCCTCCTGTCTCCTACTGCCTCCTACCATCTCCTCCTGCCTCCTACCGTCTCCTCCTGTCTCCTCCTGTCTCCTACTGTCTCCTACCGTCTCCTCCTGTCTCCTACCGTCTCCTCCTGCCTCCTACACCTCCTCCTGTCTCCTTCACTCCTGTTGCCTCCTCCTACTCGTCCTTTGTTTCGACTGGACTAATCTCTGTGGCCACCGACGCTGCATCTCTGAGTCTAAACGTCTCCTTCCTCTTCCCATCAAGCATCAATTAGAGCAGTGTAAACAGTTATTTGACAACTGATGAGAGCCCCGTCACTGAAATGAGACCTAATTACATTAGACAAACTTTCTTAATGACACTTCTAATTATTTGCTTCCCTCTTCACAGCCCACAGGATCGGCAGCGCAGCAGAGTCGAGTTAAAGATTTGAACAAACTTTGTCTCAGATTTCAGGAACAAATGTTCAACACCTGCCAGAAACAAACCCTCTAACCCAGACGACGAGTGAGACTTGTTGTTGATTCTGCTCGGCCTCACGACTGAATTAAAAACATAACTCTCTTTGCCCTGAGCTCCGCTTTAATGAATTTAGTACGTTTTTAAGTAAACTATTATTATTTGTGGTCTCTTCTCTCATTAGGATCTAATTACACATCACGTTAACCACTGTGAGGATCAGCTCTCAGGTCAAAGAACAGATCTCACCTTAAATAAGCTGCTTCTCCACAAACATGAATAAGAAGCCTGGACCGAGCAGCTCGGCTCTGCAGCTTCACAGAGTCCAGTCTGAGCAAGTAGACTAATTTACATTTTCATGAACCCTGCTGAGGGGGAGGAGAAAGATGCTGCAGGTGGAGGAGAAAGATGCTGCAGGTGGAGGAGAAAGATGCTGCAGGTGGAGGAGAAAGATGCTGCAGGTGGAGGAGAAAGATGCTGCAGGTGGAGGTGAAAGATGCTGCAGGTGGAGGAGAAAGATGCTGCAGGTGGAGGAGAAAGATGCTGCAGGTGGAGGAGAAAGATGCTGCAGGTGGAGGAGAAAGATGCTGCAGGTGGAGGAGAAGCCTCCAGATTTCATCTTAATCTGTGTCAACGTGAAGCTGCACAGAAACTGAAACTGAAGCTGTTCTCGGACAAACTTGTTTCTGCCTCACGCACCTGAACCTCTGAACACCTGCAGCTCCTGTCAGCTCCTGCAACACTTCTGATCTCCTACAACTCCTGCTGCTCCTGTTATCTCTTACAACCCTTGCAACTCCTCCAACTCTTGCAACTCCTCCAACTCCTGCAACTCCTCCAACTCCTCCAACTCCTGCAACTCCTCCAACTCTTGCAACTCCTGCAACTCCTACAACTCCTGCAACTCCTCCAACTCCTACAACTCCTACAACTCCTGCAACTCCTACAACTCCTGTAACTCCTACAACTCCTGTAACTCTTCCAACTCCTACAACTCCTGCAACTCTTGCAACTCCTACAACTCCTACAACTCCTACAACTCCTGCAACTCCTACAACTCCTACAACTCCTGCAACTCCTACAACTCCTGTAACTCCTACAACTCCTGTAACTCTTCCAACTCCTACAACTCCTGCAACTCTTGCAACTCCTGCAACTCCTACAACTCCTGCAACTCTTCCAACTCCTACAACTCCAGCAACTCCTACAACTCCAGCAACTCCTACAACTCTTCCAACTCCTACAACTCCTGCAACTCCTACAACTCTTGCAACTCCTACAACTCCTACAACTCTTCCAACTCCTACAACTCCTGCAACTCCTACAACTCCTACAACTCTTCCAACTCCTACAACTCCTGCAACTCCTACAACTCCTACAACTCTTCCAACTCCTACAACTCCTGCAACTCCTACAACTCTTGCAACTCCTGCAACTCCTACAACTCTTGCAACTCCTACAACTCCTGCAACTCTTCCAACTCCTACAACTCCTGCAACTCCTACAACTCCTGCAACTCCTGCAACTCCTGCAACTCCTGCAACTCCTCCAACTCCTACAACTCCAGCAACTCCTACAACTCCTGCAACTCCTACAACTCCTGCAACTCCTACAACTCTTGCAACTCCTACAACTCCTACAACTCTTCCAACTCCTACAACTCCAGCAACTCCTACAACTCCAGCAACTCCTACAACTCTTCCAACTCCTACAACTCCTGCAACTCCTACAACTCTTGCAACTCCTACAACTCCTACAACTCTTCCAACTCCTACAACTCCTGCAACTCCTACAACTCCTGCAACTCTTCCAACTCCTACAACTCCTGCAACTCCTACAACTCCTGCAACTCCTACAACTCTTGCAACTCCTACAACTCCTGCAACTCTTCCAACTCCTACAACTCCTGCAACTCCTACAACTCCTGCAACTCCTACAACTCCTGCAACTCTTCCAACTCCTACAACTCCAGCAACTCCTACAACTCCAGCAACTCCTACAACTCTTCCAACTCCTACAAC
>CM028931.1:18469301-18486801 GCA_016801845.1 Polydactylus sextarius
GAGTGACAGCAGCGATAAGGTCCATCATGGAGCCGTTATGAGGAGAAACAGGCCGAGTCAGACACGGAGACGAATTAGCACCGAGGGGAGGATGGGGAGGATAACAGCGAGGGGCCAGGAGGTGATGAGGCCACGTGGGCGTCAGACACCAACAACCACAACTTTAACTACATCCTGGGAAAGTTTGGCAGAACAAGAAGAATATTGAATCGAAAAACTGGAAGTAAAATAACACAGAAATAATAAAACTGAGCTGCAGACGACACAAATTCATCAGCTGAGATGTCCTGAAATACCCTGAGATGTCCTGGAATGTCCTGAAATATCATGAAATGTCCTGAAATGTCCTGAGATGTCCTGGAATGTCCTGAAATATCATGAAATGTCCTGAAATACCCTGAGATGTCCTGGAATGTCCTGAAATATCATGAAATGTCCTGAAATGTCCTGAGATGTCCTGGAATGTCCTGAAATATCATGAAATGTCCTGAAATGTCCTGAAATATCATGAAATGTCCTGAAATGTCCTGAAATATCATGAAATGTCCTGAAATATCCTGAAATATCATGAAATGTCCTGGAATGTCCTGAAATATCATGAAATGTCCTGAAATACCCTGAGATGTCCTGGAATGTCCTGAAATATCATGAAATGTCCTGAAATGTCCTGAGATGTCCTGGAATGTCCTGAAATATCATGAAATGTCCTGAAATGTCCTGAGATGTCCTGGAATGTCCTGAAATATCATGAAATATCATGAAATACCCTGAGATGTCCTGGAATGTCCTGAAATATCATGAAATATCATGAAATGTCCTAAAATGTCCTGAAATATCATGAAATGTCCTGAAATATCATGAAATGTCCTGAAATATCATGAAATGTCCTGAAATGTCCTGAAATATCATGAAATGTCCTGAAATGTCATGAAATACCCTGAGATGTCCTGGAATGTCCTGAAATATCATGAAATGTCCTGAAATATCCTGAAATATCATGAAATGTCCTGAAATATCATGAAATGTCCTGAAATATCCTGAAATATCATGAAATGTCCTGAAATGTCCTGAAATATCATGAAATGTCCTGAAATATCATGAAATGTCCTGAAATATCCTGAAATATCATGAAATGTCCTGAAATGTCCTGAGATGTCATGAAATGTCCTGAAATATCATGAAATGTCCTGAAATATCATGAAATGTCCTGAAATACCCTGAGATGTCCTGGAATGTCCTGAAATATCATGAAATGTCCTGAAATATCATGAAATGTCCTGAAATGTCCTGAAATATCATGAAATGTCCTGAAATATCATGAAATGTCATGAAATACCCTGAGATGTCCTGGAATGTCCTGAAATATCATGAAATGTCCTGAAATATCATGAAATGTCCTGAAATGTCCTGAAATGTCCTGAGATGTCATGAAATGTCCTGAAATATCATGAAATGTCCTGAAATGTCATGAAATGTCCTGAAATGTCCTGAGATGTCATGAAATGTCCTGAAATATCATTAAATGTCCTGAAATATCATGAAATGTCCTGAAATGTCCTTAAATATCCTGAAATATCATGAAATATCCTGAAATATCATGAAATGTCCTGAAATGTCATAAAATGTCATGAAATGTCCTGAAATATCATGAAATGTCCTGAAATGTCATAAAATATCATGAAATGTCATGAAATGTCATGAAATATCATGAAATGTCCTGAAATGTCATAAAATATCATGAAATGTCATGAAATGTCATGAAATGTCCTGAAATGTCCTGAGATGTCATGAAATGTCCTGAAATATCATGAAATGTCCTGAAATGTCATAAAATATCATGAAATGTCCTGAAATGTCATGAAATGTCCTGAAATGTCCTGAAATGTCATGAAATATCATGAAATGTCCTGAAATGTCATGAAATGTCCTGAAATGTCCTGAGATGTCCTGAAATATCATTAAATGTCCTGAAATATCATGAAATGTCCTGAAATGTCCTGAAATGTCCTGAAATATCATTAAATGTCCTGAAATATCATGAAATGTCCTGAAATGTCCTTAAATATCCTGAAATATCATGAAATATCCTGAAATATCATGAAATGTCCTGAAATGTCATAAAATGTCATGAAATGTCCTGAAATATCATGAAATGTCCTGAAATGTCATAAAATATCATGAAATGAAAATGTCATGAAATGTCATGAAATGTCATGAAATATCATGAAATGTCATGAAATATCATGAAATATCATGAAATATCCTGAAATATCATGAAATGTCATGAAATGTCATGAAATGTCATGAAATGTCATGAAATATCATGAAATGTCCTGAAATGTCATGAAATGTCATGAAATGTCATGAAATATCATGAAATGTCCTGAAATGTCATGAAATGTCCTGAAATGTCTTGAAATGTCCTGAAATGTCCTGAAATATCATTAAATGTCCTGAAATGTCCTGAAATGTCCTGAAAATATCATGAAATGTCATGAAATGTCATGAAATATCCTGAAATGTCCTGAAATATCCTGAAATATCATGAAATGTCCTGAAATGTCATGAAATGAAATGTCCTGAAATATCCTGAAATATCCTGAAATATCATGAAATATCCTGAAATGTCATGAAATGTCCTGAAATATCATGAAATATCATGAAATATCATGAAATGTCCTGAAATGTCCTGAAATGTCATGAAATGTCATGAAATGTCATGAAATGTCATGAAATGTCATGAAATGTCATGAAATGTCCTGAAATGTCATGAAATGTCATGAAATGTCCTGAAATGTCATGAAATGTCCTGAAATATCCTGAAATGTCCTGAAATGTCCTGAAATATCCTGAAATATCATGAAATATCCTGAAATATCATGAAATGTCCTGAAATGTCATAAATGTCATGAAATGTCCTGAAATATCATGAAATGTCCTGAAATGTCCTGATGAAATGTCATGAAATGTCATGAAATATCATGAAATGTCCTGAAATGTCATGAAATATCCTGAAATGTCATGAAATGTCATGAAATGTCATGAAATGTCCTGAAATGTCATGAAATGTCATGAAATATCATGAAATGTCCTGAAATGTCATGAAATGTCATGAAATGTCATGAAATGTCATGAAATGTCATGAAATGTCCTGAAATGTCCTGAAATGTCATGAAATGTCCTGAAATATCATGAAATGTCCTGAAATGTCCTGAAATGTCCTGAAATATCATGAAATGTCCTGAAATATCATGAAATGTCCTGAAATATCATGAAATGTCCTGAAATGTCCTGAAATGTCCTGAAATATCATGAAATGTCCTGAAATGTCATGAAATGTCCTGAAATGTCCTGAAATATCCTGAAATATCCTGAAATATCATGAAATGTCATGAAATGTCATGAAATGTCATGAAATGTCCTGAAATGTCATAAAATGTCCTGAAATGTCCTGAAATATCATGAAATGTCCTGAAATGTCATAAAATATCATGAAATGTCCTGAGATGTCATGAAATGTCCTGAAATATCATGAAATATCATGAAATATCATGAAATATCCTGAAATATCATGAAATGTCATGAAATGTCCTGAAATGTCATGAAATGTCCTGAAATATCATGAAATGTCATGAAATGTCCTGAAATATCATGAAATGTTCTGAAATATCATGAAATGTCCTGAAATGTCTTGAAATGTCCTGAAATGTCTTAAAATATCATTAAATGTCCTGAAATGTCTTGAAATGTCCTGAAATATCATGAAATGTCCTGAAATGTCATAAAATATCATGAAATGTCCTGAAATATCCTGAAATATCATGAAATGTCCTGAAATGTCATGAAATGTCCTGAAATGTCCTGAAATATCCTGAAATGTCCTGAAATGTCCTGAAATATCATGAAATGTCCTGAAATGTCCTGAAATATCATGAAATGTCCTGAAATATCCTGAAATATCATGAAATGTCCTGAAATGTCATGAAATGTCATGAAATGTCATGAAATGTCCTGAAATGTCCTGAAATGTCATGAAATGTCCTGAAATGTCCTGAAATGTCATGAAATGTCCTGAAATGTCATGAAATGTCCTGAAATGTCCTGAGATGTCATGAAATGTCCTGAAATGTCCTGAAATATCCTGAAATATCATGAAATATCCTGAAATATCATGAAATGTCCTGAAATGTCATAAAATGTCATGAAATGTCATGAAATGTCCTGAAATGTCCTGAAATGTCATGAAATGTCCTGAAATGTCATGAAATGTCCTGAAATATCCTGAAATATCATGAAATATCCTGAAATATCATGAAATGTCCTGAAATGTCCTGAAATATCATGAAATATCATGAAATATCCTGAAATATCATGAAATGTCCTGAAATGTCATGAAATGTCATGAAATGTCCTGAAATATCCTGAAATATCATGAAATGTCCTGAAATATCATAAAATATCATGAAATGTCCTGAAATATCATGAAATGTCCTGAAATATCATGAAATGTCCTGAAATGTCCTGAAATATCATGAAATATCATGAAATGTCCTGAAATATCATGAAATATCATGAAATGTCCTGAAATGTCCTGAAATGTCATAAAATATCATGAAATGTCCTGAAATATCCTGAAATATCATGAAATGTCCTGAAATATCCTGAAATGTCATGAAATGTCATGAAATGTCCTGAGATGTCATGAAATGTCCTGAAATGTCCTGAAATATCCTGAAATGTCCTGAAATATCATTAAATGTCCTGAAATGTCCTGAAATATCATGAAATTTCCTGAAATGTCATAAAATATCATGAAATGTCCTGAAATATCCTGAAATATCATGAAATGTCCTGAAATGTCCTGAAATATCATTAAATGTCCTAAAATGTCCTGAAATATCATGAAATTTCCTGAAATGTCCTGAAATATCATGAAATGTCCTGAGATGTCATGAAATGTCCTGAAATGTCCTGGAATGTCCTGAAATATCATGAAATGTCCTGAAATGTCCTGGAATGTCCTGAAATATCATGAAATGTCCTGAAATGTCCTGAGATGTCATGAAATGTCCTGAAATGTCATGAAATGTCCTGAAATGTCATGAAATGTCCTGAGATGTCATGAAATATCTTAAAATGTCCTGAAATGTCCTGAAATTCTCACCAGCGGGTGCGTGAACTCTGGGGCGTGGTCGTTCTTGTCGGTGATGGTGATGGTCGCCGTGGCGGTCCCCGTCAGACCCACCTCGCTTCCTGCCATGTCTTTGGCCACGATCTCCAGCTCGTACGTGGTCGTCGGCAGCGTCTGGAGGGAGAACGAAGAGTTAAAACGACATCGAGCGCAACCTGACGTCGTCCTGCTCCGACGCAACCACAGAAAAAGTTCTGAGCTGAAAGACAAAGCGAGGTCGAACGCGCTGCGTTTATCTGGTGAATATGGAGGACGTATTAGTGATTAAATGAATCCACTCAAATAAAAAGTCAACACTTATCTCAGCGCTCAACGTTTATTGTAAAAAAGCCCGAGAGCTGCAGACTCGACACAACGTTGTCAAACTGTGAATAGAAAGTCAGCGTGCTGTAAATATGGTAAATATTCAACGCTACGCTCTCACAGCAGCGGTAAAAGCTCCGGTAAACACTCGGCTCGTCTCTGAACAGAGGTCAGGATCCACACTTTCACATTCATATATGTAAGAGGAGATAAAAAGACGGAGTGTCCCTACAGCGATGCAGGAAAGGATCAAAGTATCAGCAGCACTACGCTCGCTTTACGCTCCTCATCCATTTTAAACGTTCCCACGAGTCGGGGCTGGATTTCACACACATCTTCCTCAAAGCTCTGGGGCGTCGCACATCAAGGTTCACGGGCCCCGCCTGCAAAGAGACAAACTACTTTCCTCAACATAATCTGTAAAATCACCGGCATCGTTCAGGAGCTTTGAGGTTTGTCCAACTGTGGCCTGGAGGTCTCTGCGCTTCACAATAAAACCAGAAAACAACCAGGAACTGAGGAGGTGACGTCAGCGCCGGTGTTGGTTGGAGGCAGCACTTACAGGCTGCTGAGGCTCCTGTTGACTCTGCTGCGTAAATAACAGGAGGGAGTTAATGTTTATTTACCATCACAAGCTTCATAAACTTCCTCCATCTGCTGCTCGTCCTCTCAGGTGATTCAACAGCCAATAGGAGGCGACCGCCGCCGCGGTCACGTGACCGAGAGCTCAACGTTTGTTTTTCATGTTGATGCTTTGAGTCAGAGGAGCTGATGAAAGCTGCTTCATCACCTGCTAGTTAATCACATCAACGCCACAGACGGACGTTAAAGATTCAAACCTTAACTTCCTGTTTCTGTCACCGTCTGGTCTCACACACACACACACACACGCTGCCGGCTGGTGTTTCTGACCAGATGTGAGCTTATTAACACACACACTGGGGTCCAGCCGGAGGCGGCGGCGCTCGGGGAAGAGTTTCAGTCTCAGCGGTGAGAAAACACACGGAGCGAGGCTCCTCCGGCGACCGACCACGTCTTAACGAGTCTCGACTCAATTAGAAACTCACGCTCAGCTGAGCTGCAGCTGCAGAAGAGAAACCAAACGACCGAGGTTCATCTGCCCCAAGACGAGACGATTATTCAGTCGGTCATCTCACGCTCACACTGGAACCAAAACAGAGCTCAGAGACCTGGTCTGACAGAAACCGTCTGGACCAAACTGAGTCCTGGTGGGTTTGTAGCTTCCGCAGGAAGTTGACGTCAGCTACAAAGATACAAAGATACAACGCTACAGTCGTGTCTCTGAGTTCAGTTTTCAGACAAAATGAAAAAGTCTTTTTTATCAATGAATTTGTTAATTACATCAAAGTCTTTTTATTTCACTTTTATTGAAAGTTTCTCAGGCTCAGTTTCACGTGAATGTTTATGTGAACGTTCACATAAAAGTTCACGTGAACGCTTGACGTGAACGTCTCACGTGAACTCTTCTCGTGAACTCTTCTCGTGAACGTGCCGTCCCCCGGTGCAGCAGCTATCAATATCTTTTCACTTGGATTGTTCAGGAGAAAGAAAAAGAGCAGCCATATTAAAGACTGTTATCAATGTGTCACCCTCCCACATTTGTGCTGTGTCCTCTGGGTGAAAGCTAACATGCTCTCCAGGCTGATGAAAGAAATAGATCACATGCGTAGGTTGGCCCAGATAAGGCGTCACGTGGACGCCACCGCTGTAATTAACTATTGTCACGGTGATTAATCATACGTGTAGAGGTGGAGAGCACGGGCTGCCAGAGACCTGCGAGCTCAAAGAAACCACTGTCTTAATACCGCTAACATCAAACGTGTGTGTGACAGAAATGTGATGGAGACGGCAGCAACACACACACACACACACACACACACACACACACACACACACACACACACACACTCACACTCACAGATCGACTGTGCATCACAGCTCAGCCTCTAAAACTACAGGAGAGGAGCAAGAATCAGAATGAGTTGGTTTCACTCTAGAGATACAAAGATGCAAAGATACAGAGATGCAAAGACACATCTTGATGAAAAGATATATATTTTCATTAGTCTGTATCTTTGCATCATCAAAGATACAGACTTGATACATTCAGCTGCGTTAGCTGTGTTGGTTCAGTTGTGTTAGTTTTAGCAGCTCGTTTAGTTTAGCCAGTTAGTTCAGTTTGGTAGCTGTGACGGATGAAGTGTCTGTGTTTTATTCATGGTTAGCTGTGTTAGCTACGTTAGCGCAGTTAGCTGTGTTAGCTGTGTTAGCTACGTTAGCTACATTAGCTACTTTAGCTCACTTAGCTGTGTTAGCTATGTTGGCTACATTAGCTCAGTTAGCTACGTTAGCTCAGTTAGCTATGCTAGCTCAGTCAGTCAGTTGGTAGTAGCAGTCATGTATCTGGTTTATTCGTGTTCACTCTGAAGCAGCGGTCGGTTCAGTTTGGTCCGGTCCGGACCAGTCTAGTCCGGTTCGGTTCGGTTCGGTTCGGTTCAGTTCAGTTCAGTTCAGTTCAGTTCGGTTCAGTTCAGTTCAGTTCAGTTCAGTTCAGTTCGGTTCATTTCAGTTCAGTTCATTTCAGTTCAGTTCAGTTCAGTTCAGTTCAGTTCAGTTCAGTTCAGTTCAGTTCAGTTCAGTTCGGTTCAGTTCGGTTCGGTAACGAGTCCGACTGCATCACAGACCATCAGGAACAGAAACTCTGTCAGTGGCGGTGTCCGGACTCGTTCTCCTCCGTCTTTGTGTCAGACATCATTTCTCCAGCAAGTGAAGAGGAGCTGCTGGTTTGGAGCCGAGAGGAAGCACGAACAAAGATTTGATTATAATATCACACCTATTCACCCAGTTAATGTGGAGTCTCAGATGTCGGCCGCTCTCCTCTTCCTCCTGGAGCCGCTCTGATCAAATCCTTTCAACGCTGTGAAATGTCATTTTCAGATCACACGCGTGTGAAACCAGGTCGTCGTCTCGTTTGGTTCATTAGCTCTTTGTTCACCTTCACAAACACGAGTCTTCAGTCAAATCACTCGAGGCTCCGTCACTGAAAACAGTTTGACTGAAATATCTCTAGAGAGAGCTGGGATTCATGACCCCAGAGGATGAACCTTCATCATGTTTAGGTTAGTTTCCATTTAAATCTCAGGATCAGTTGGACTGAAGGTCAAGACTTTAAACATATCAACAGAAAACTGGGATTCATGACCCCAGAGGATGAACCTTCATCATGTAGCTTAGTAGCTTTGTATCAGTTTGTATCAGTTTGCATCAGTTTGTATCTTTGTATCAGTTTGTATCAGTTTGTATCTTTGTATCTGTCTGTATCTGCAACATGTCAGAAACTCAGTGTAAAGTATTAAAGTATCAAAGTTAAAATAAAAAAAGACGGAGGTTTAAACTTTGACGTAATTAACTGATTCATTAAAAAAAGAATCAACTCTGTGACTTTTTCATTTCAGTTCAGTCTTAAAACTAAACTCAGAGAAAATTCATGATGTGACATTAATAATTTCAGGTTTCACGTCCAGAGAGAGGCGGCCGACTCGTGCTCGTCACCTCGCGTTCAGAAGCGTTTTGACCCAGGAACTGGTCGCTGATCACAGCTGGACACAGTGACACTTTATTAAAGCTCAGCCTCCATCACTTGGAGCTGAATGTGGTGAATACAGATGAGAGGAGGCTAATGGAGCAGAAGAATGAGGCTCAGAGCAGCTGGAGGAGCTTTACTTCTACCTGGAAACACGGATGTGACTTGATCCTGCATCAGCTGCAACCTTAAATGAACAGTTTGTCCACGGATGACGGGTCCTGTCTGTAAACATCTTATTCTGCAGTAAAATCCAGATGGATTTTAGCTTCAGTCCGACCCAGTCGATGAAGACGTGATCGCGGTTTGAGTTCAGCCTCCGACGGCGACTGAAAAGTTCCACAATAATAAGATTTGCCATAAAAAGTGAGTGTGTAGAAGATTAAATATGTAAATGGGCCCAGATCCAGAACGACTAAAACATCATTTCATGGATTTGACACAAGTGCAGCTTCTAATATTCTTTGAGGAAGTCGGCCCGAGGCTTAAAGACACAAGTTAATCATCTTAAATGCTTTTTCACATTTTGTTGAGTAGAGTTGTAAAACCAACAGCTACAAATCCTCACGCTCCTTATCGGCTGCAGCTCAGATTCATCTGCCCGACGCAGCGTCCGATCGGAACGAGTCGGAGGTAATCACGGTTTTTAATTACCACGGGAACGAGAAGGACGGCTTCATGAGCAGCTATAAAACCGCTGAAACAGCGACAAAGATACAGACCGATGCAAAGATACAGACTGATACAGACAGCTACAAAGCTACAAGCAGCTACACAGCAGTTTGCAGTCTGTAGCTTAGTCTGCAGCTCTGTGCTGTATCTTTGTATCTCAGCTGTATCTTTGCAGCTCTGTGCTGTATCTTTGCAGCTCTGTGCTGTATCTTTGTATCTCAGCTGTATCTTTGCAGCTCTCTGCTGTATCTTTGTATCTCAGCTGTATCTTTGCAGCTCTGTGCTGTATCTTTGCAGCTCTGTGCTGTATCTTTGCAGCTCTGTGCTGTATCTTTGCAGCTCTGTGCTGTATCTTTGCAGCTCTCTGCTGTATCTTTGCAGCTCTCTGCTGTATCTTTGCAGCTCTCTGCTGTATCTTTGCAGCTCTGTGCTGTATCTTTGCAGCTCGCTGCTGTATCTTTGCAGCTCTGTGCTGTATCTTTGCAGCTCTCTGCTGTATCTTTGCAGCTCTGTGCTGTATCTTTGCAGCTCTGTGCTGTATCTTTGCAGCTCTGTGCTGTATCTTTGTATCTCAGCCGTGTGTGACAGACACTTGTTGCTGCTCCGTCCACATGAAGCAGAGAAACTGTGGTTGAGCTGCAGCCTCAGATAAGATCTGCAGCGTCTCTACTTATCTGTCGACGTACGAGGATGAAACTCTGGGTTTTTCATCCTCAGAGAGAAAAAAAAACGAGCGTCTCAATGGAAAACATGACTTTCTGCTGCTGTTTGGAGGAATAATAATGTTCAACTGTGATTTCTGTAGCAACCACAAACAACGACCACAAAGAGACAAAAAACAAACCAAAGAGACTCAAATAGAGTAAATGAACCTCAGCGAGACTCTCAACAACCAGCTCCAACAACACAACGACCACAGAGAGACGACTGGCGCTGCCACCAAGCAGCTTTACTGTGTTTCCATGAAGTAAAAGCAGCGTAACGAGCTGCCGTTAAACACGTGGACGTGACCGCCGCCGCTCTCTTCTCTCACTGAGCCGTTAGAACGACGGAGCTGCACAGAAACTCCACCGAACAGAGAGCAATTCAACTTCCATTCAACTGAAACAAGTCCCAATTTTCCCTCACGGCTGCTGCTCAGAGGAGTCGAGTGGCTCCGCTCCACGCTCCTCCTCGGCTTTGTGTCGACACTCGGATCCATCTGTTTTTGTCACATTTCCATTTTCTCTATCTCATCCTTGGTTTTTGTTTCTCTGCAGCTACAGATCAGAGTGTTTCCTCGAGGTTTTGATCCAACGAGCTGCTGATTCCTGCAGATGTTGAACACGTCTGGTATCCGAACAGTACCAGTCGCTGCCACCCTGCGCTCGGCCTCCTGGCTGCACAGACAGGCTGGGACGGTTTCCAGCCTCCGGAGACTCCGGACCAGGACCGACAGGGTTTACAGAGACGGGATGAACGGACGGATGAGGGAGTCTCAACGACACGGGAGCAACCGGTCAGACACAAACACGGCGACAAAGACGGTTCGATGAATCTCAACGAGTGCGAGGCCCCCGGGGCCTCACGGGTCTGACCTGCATCTTTACTCTGCAGGTTGCTGATTGGTGTGATGTGGACACATGGAGGTCCAGGTCACAGGAGACACGTCCTGTTGCTTTAATTATCTTCACACACCGCTCCACTTCAGTCGGCCTTTTAATTCAGTTTAATGTGATTTTATGAAGCATGATAACATCCTGTATAGACACAGGACGTCCCTCATCACGTCAACACGACCTTCGTTTGTTTCACTAGTTTAACTGGTGACCTTTAGTCTTCATCACAGCTGTGTTTTTATCTTTGAACTGTGATGATATCACATGTGTTTCTGTGGCAGCAGCGAGTTTCCGTCTCCATTCTTATCATTATATTATATCTATTTATATAATGAAAACTTCAACCGGAACAAAACAAACCATCGTCGTTAGACTGCGGTTCTGACTTCAGTTCGTTAACAAAGATCACCAGTCACATCGTCAGTCTGCTCTCACACATTTCATCTGCAGATTACATCAAATCTTCAGACGCGACGCGATGATCTGTGAAGAACCGTCTCGTCGTCTACGAATGTTTGAGCTCAAACGTTTCTTCTTTGTCTCCTTCAGATTAAAACCGGCTCTAATCTGCCGGATTAATACGCTCAGTTTGTTGAACCTGCCTCTGTCTCTTCCTCGTCTCCCGCAAACGTAAAGACGCGGGGTTTGTATTTAAACACCTGATCGGGTCAATTAGCATCGGGATGATAATCTGCTGCTCCTGCTCTCTGATGACTGACGGTTAATTGGGGTCAAGGTTGGATTTAAAACGGCGGCAATTCGGAGCAGGAAGAGCGGGCTGAGGCTAATCTAATCAGCTGCTGCATCAGACCACGGGCTAATCACAGCGTTTAGTGTACACACACACACACACACACACACACACACACACACACACACACACACACACACACACACTCTGAAGACGAAGTGTGTTTGTGAACATGTGTGTTGTTGTGTGTGTCTGTGAGTGTTTGAGTTAAGAGCAATCACCGTTCTGCGTCGTCGCCATCAAAGGCCCATCTGGGAAGAGAGTGTGTGTGTGTGTGTGTGTGTGTTTTATTCTGTGTGTGTGAAGAGCCCAGGTGTTCCTGTTAAAGTGTTAATTAGATTAGTGCAGATCAAATGAGGGCGGCGTCGTTGGGGAGTAGAGGTGGCGGGCTCGTCCCTCCGGGGCCGCCGGGTCCAAATCCTCCTCGTCAACCACCAATTAAGACAAATTAATCACTCACAGGACTCGTCTGATTGGCTAATGATGATGTGAGTGGCGGCACGGCGACAGAGACGAAAACACCACTAGTCCAGGACCAGCTGGAGTCTGAGTCCATCACGGTCTCAATATCGAGTCATTTAGAAGAAAAACACCAGTGTTTCTTTGACATGTGGATGAATTTGTATCTTTCTACCTTTAAAAAGACGATAAAGTTACTGAGGAACAAACAGCGACGGACACAAGATGTCATCTGATAGTCTGGAAAACTACTACTTCAAAACAAACCAACCACTGAAACACTAAACCATAAGACTCTAACAGCCTCAGACTGCCAGACTCCTCCACATTAAACGTCTCCTAAACCTCCACGGTCGTAATACAAACACAACCACAGCCAATTATATTCTACCTTCATCATAAAAGAGAGCAGCTCGGCATCATGGGAGCTCGCTGTTTGTTTTGTTCCTTTATCTTGTCGCTGGTTTATTATCAGAGCAGGAGGACGACACACTGATGTCTGCTGGTCCAGAAAATATACACATACATGTACCAACTTCTAATAACACTAACTGTGACGTCAGCTGGTTCAGTGACATGTACTAACATCTAGTAACAGTAGCTCTGACATCTGCTGGTCCAGTAAATACACATTAACATCTAGTAACAGTAACACTGATGTGTGCCGGTGCAGTAAAAGATGCACAGAAACAACGTTGATTGATTTAAAAGAGTAACTGCTCTAAAACTGACCTGCTGCTTTTTTAATGAACTGATCGATTCCTGTTTTCTTCTTTCATAAAACTTGAGAACGAGGCTAAGGACCGATCCGCGGCGTAACCGGCGTCTCTGCGTCAGACGGAGCCGCGTCGTCACCACGACGATCCGTCTCACACACCGACAGCTTGCTCATAATTGCTGGAAAATGTCAGCGCAGTTGATTAGCAGTGATTTGTACGAGTGCGAGGGGGAATCCAAATAAAAAGTGGAGTTGATGAGTGAATTTTTAATGAGGCTCATGCATACTAATGCCGGCGGCTCATTCCGCTCTATTTCCTCACGTAAACACATGCAAATGCAGCGTTGGAGTCGCTCTAATGAATGAACCAACGCGGAGACGTGAACTGTCAAGTATCAGCTCCAGGACAAAAAACACACAGGTTTCAGCGGTTAAACCGACACAAAACAGAAAAAGAGACACATTTATTTAATTAACGTTTGCCTGGAGCCACAAAATGAAACAGACTGTTGTAATTTCTTAGACTAAGATTTTTAATTCTGGGAAGAAAATTGCCAAAGCGGAGGCCTGTCGACTCCGGCTGAGCAGCCATTAAGGCCGATGGAAACGGTGAGAAGATGAGTTTCCATCTGTATTCTGGTGTGTGTTGGTCCAGCTGAAGGGACCTCCGCCTGAGACTCTAATGAACACACACTGTCTTTATAGACACACACTCTCAGGATTTAAACACCGGAGCTGTCATTGGAGCCGCAGGTCGTCGGCTTCTGTCCCCTGCAGTCGTCGCTCTCGGGCTCCGTCGTCGGCCATGGTCCGAGGCGTGGGAGCGTTTGTGGAGTCGTCGGAGCGTTTGTGGAGGCGTGGGAGCGTTTGTGGAGTCGTCGGAGCGTTTGTGGAGTCGTCGGAGCGTTTGTGGAGGCGTCGGAGCGTTTGTGGAGGCGTCGGAGCATTTGTGGAGGCGCCTCACGTCTGCCTCAGGAGCAGCACAACAACTTGGCTTGGGCCCCGGCAGCTCCGACACTCCCCATTCTTCAACCGGATTGATTCTCACCAACCGCTGGCAATCTGACTCATCAATATTCAGGATCACCCTGCCCCTAAAATAGCTGCAGCCTCCAGAGCTTTAACCCTTTCAGAGGATGAAGACTGCAGGAAGATTACTGCAGCAAGCTGACGCTTAAAAAACCCACATACACGATGACGAGAAGCATAAGAAACAGCAAGTTTCACCACAAAACCTCTATTAATGTGAGGACGTGAACGTTGTTCACTTCACAACAAGATGCACCGACACAAACAGTCTCAGAAGAAGCAGCAGTGATAAGTTGACTCCTAACAGACTCAACATCTTCACCAACGAGGTAACGACGTTTGTTTCTCAAGTTTCACAACAAAACCTCTATTAATGTGAAGACGTGGAGGAGGAACGTTGTTCACTTCAGGATGATTCAGACGTTCACACCAAGATGCACCGACACAAACAGTCTCAGAAGAAGCAGCGGTGATGAGTTGAATCTTAAAACACAACTGGTAGAAACTTTGTACAACGACGACGTGAAACGATCAAGATCCGGTCCAATAAAACAGGAAGTCTGAGCTCAGATCAAACTGAAACGTTGCTCAGTTTGTTTCCTCAGTGAAAACACTTTGTGGATGATTCAGACGTTCAGATCAACGGCAGGAAGATGCACCAGGAAGTGATGAGCTGAGAACCAGTTGTTGTCTTCGGAGAACATTTAATCTTTGTACAAAGACGACGTTTGTTTGTCGAAGTTGAACAAGATGTTTAGTTCACAAACTAAACAGCTTCAGAAGGAAAGTAGAGGATCTCATCTCTGCAGCTGCACGAGGACGAGACGTTGAAACTGCTTCGTTTTGTGTCTGTTAACTTCTGCTCACGTGGAGGATTTCAATCCTCACTCTAATGAAAAGTGCTGAGGACGTGAAGAAGAAGAAGCAGGTTTAATTCGGTCCATTAACAACCTGACGCGGAGGCTGAAGTGGATCCGGTGCGATGACAAACTTTATAACTGTTGTTGTTTCAAAGTCAAACGAAGCAACACATCATCATAACGAGAGCGTGAGCGTCTGAACACGATCTGTTCAAATCTCCATAATCCTTGACACCAAAATTAAACCTCAGTGTTTGATCGTCGGAGACACGAGCTGCCGCCTGGAGCTGCTCCTCCTCCTCCACTAAAAACAGACTCAGCCCAGATAATGGAAACATTCAGCAGCAGCAGCAGCAGCGGTCGACAGAAATCACTTTATCTGCTCTCAGGCCGACAGCGGCTGCTGGGAATCGTTGGACTAATCGATGGAGGAGAAAGCACAGTGACGTCGCCGATTCACGTCACGTTGACGAAACGCTCGTTAGCGTTTCAGTCGAAACGAGACGGACGGAGAAACTCCACAGTCCACGTTCCTCCGCTGAGGTCTGAGGATCCACCGGGCCAGACCTGATCCACCTCCAACCTCCAGACCTCCACAGTCCTTCCTCTTCTCTCCGAGACGCCAAACGGGCCGAGTCGCCATCGAAACCGCAGTCGGTATTTACCCAGCGTGCACCTCTATGCCTCTGGTTGCCGTAGAAACCAGTCGAGACTCAGAGGAAGTTACCGATGTTTTAAAATAAAACTACACACGGATACGATGAGTTTATCATGAGACGATGGAGGAAACACGACGGTTGGTTCAGTTTTAACAAAGACAACGCTAATAAAGATTTACTGAGGAAAACGACACCGATCAATAACTAGTTGTTGATCACTAAGTAGTTATTGATCACTAAGTAGAGGTATTGATCACTAACTGTAGTTATTGATCACTAACTCTAGTCATTGATCACTAACTCTAGTCACTGATCACTAACTCTAGTCACTGATCACTGACTCTAGTCATTGATCACTAACTGAAGTTATTGATCACTAACTCTAGTCATTGATCACTAACTCTAGTCATTGATCACTAACTGAAGTTATTGATCACTAACTCTAGTCACTGATCACTAACTGTAGTTATTGATCACTAACTAGAGGTATTGATCACTAACTAGAGGTATTGATCACTAACTCTAGTCATTGATCACTAACTCTAGTCATTGATCACTAACTAGAGGTGAGTTAGTGGGTCAGTGAGTCCAGAAGAGATTTAGAGGAAGTGTCTCCTTGTTGGTGAATAAATAAGAAGAGAAGTAGTTTCAATGGTGTAGATTTGTTTTTGTTTGTGACTGAAATATTTTTATTTCTGGTCTGAGAAGATGGAGTCACCCTGACAATTATTGATTATTATTTGTATCATGATCGTTGGAAACAAACTGAGATCAGAAAAATCTATAAATATCTAAATGTTTCCCAGCGTCTCCGTCTTTCTCTCAAACTCAAAAATAAACTCTGATCCTTCTACTTCTGCTGCAAACTCTTATTGTGAAGAAGTCAAGTCTCAGATAACCACAGCTACCAAAATAAAAGCCCTCACTTCCTGTTGTAGATGAAAACCTGGCTGAAGTTAATCGTGTCCTGAAGGAGACGCCGAGGGGGAGGATGAGGAGAGAGGGGGTGAGGATGACACTCCTCACCCTCAGGTCAACGTGGGAGACGGGGTGAGGAGAGGAGGAGGAGAGGAGGAGGAGGGGAGAGAGGAGGGGAGGGAGGAGAGGAGGGGTGAGGAGAGGAGAGGAGGGGTGAGGAGAGGAGGAGTGAGGAGAGAGAGAGGAGGAGGGGAGAGGAGGAGAGGAGGAGGGGAGGAGGAGGAGGAGGAGGAGGGAGGAGGAGGAGAGGAGAGAGAGGAGTGGGAGAGAGGGGGAGGAGGAGAGGGAGGAGGGGAGAGGAGGGGTGAGGGAGGAGGGAGGGGAGGGGAGAGGAGGAGGGAGGAGGAGAGAGGAGGAGGGGGGAGAGAGAGGGGTGAGGAGAGAGGGGTGGTGAGGAGAGAGAGGGGAGGAGGAGAGAGGAGGGGAGAGGGGGGGGGAGGGGGAGAGAGGGGAGAGGGAGAGGAGGGGAGGAGAGGAGAGGGGTGGAGGAGAGGAGGAGGAGGAGGAGGGGAGAGGAGAGGAGGGGAGGGAGGAGGAGAGGGAGGAGGAGGGGAGGGAGGAGGAGGGAGAGGGAGGAGGGAGGGGGAGGAGGAGAGGGAGGGGAGGGAGGGAGAGGAGGAGGAGGGGGGGGGAGGGGAGGGAGAGGAGGAGGGAGAGGGAGGAGAGGAGGAGGAGGAG
>CM028931.1:18491801-18516801 GCA_016801845.1 Polydactylus sextarius
CTAACGATGGGCTAACAGGGATGTAAGAAAGGGTTAAAAATAAGATGGAGCTAACGATAACGAGGGACTAACGAGGAGCTAACGAGGGATGTAGAGGGACTAGCAGTAAGTGGGAGCTAACGAGGGGTTAACGAGGGGCCGACATTAAGGAGGAGCTAACGAGGGGTTAACGAGGGGCCGACATTAAGGAGGAGCTAACGAGGGGTTAACGAGGGGCCGACATTAAGGAGGAGCTAACGAGGGGTTAACGAGGGGCCGACATTAAGGAGGAGCTAACGAGGGGTTAACGAGGGGCGTAGCAGCGCGGCCTTTCATCCGCCACCTTTCCCATTTGAAGGTGAAGCATTCAGGTGGAGTTGAGCGGTGATCCTCGCTGAGCTGATAATTACAGCCCCATCTCCTTCATTACTACACTCTGTTCCACTTCACACCTCGTCACACTGAAGTAAAGACCACAACTAAACTGGTTATCTTGAACAGATCTGGGTGAATTACGTCCTCAGCTCTGAGCGGACGCCGTCATATTACAGCGTCAGATACCGAGGCGACGGGAAGAAACCGACCCGGCCGACGTGATAAACATCTGAACTGTCACACTTTAATCACACGCTGACATCACGTGAGACTCTCTGGACTCTTATCACGTAGATGTCATCGCCACAGAGCGGCTGCCGCTCCGCTGGACCGAGGACCGCGTCAGTCCAGCAACGACCAGGACCGCGTCAGTCCAGCAACGACCAAGACCGCGTCAGTCCAGCAACGACCAAGACCACGTCAGTCCAGCAACGACCAAGACCACGTCAGTCCAGCAACGACCAGGACCAGGTCAGTCCAGCAACGACCAGGACCGCGTCAGTCCAGCAACGACCAGGACCGCGTCAGTCCAGCAACGACCAGGACCGCGTCAGTCCAGCAACGACCAAGACCGCGTCAGTCCAGCAACGACCAAGACCACGTCAGTCCAGCAACGACCAAGACCACGTCAGTCCAGCAACGACCAGGACCACGTCAGTCCAGCAACGACCAAGACCACGTCAGTCCAGCAACGACCAGGACCACGTCAGTCCAGCAACGACCAGGACCAGGTCAGTCCAGCAACGACCAGGACCACGTCAGTCCAGCAACGACCAGGACCACGTCAGTCGGATCAGACATGATGCAAACGGACAAAACACAAGGAACAGAAAAAGATGAAACAGAAACAGAAGAAATAAAAGAAACACCAGAGACACGGTGGGTCTGGTTGGTCTGGGTCTGGTTTCATCACTGCTGCTGCCGGTGCCAATAATCCACAAGGTCCTGATCTACGAGGTGATCTACGAGGTTCTGGTCTATTAGGAACAAATGATCTACAGGGTCTTAACCTACGAGGGTCTGATCTACAAGATCCTGATCTATGAGGTTCTGACTCTCTGGTTCCTCTGATGTCGTCTACAAGTTGCAGCAGAGTTGGTCACGATTCACGTCTTCATCATCTTCATCATCATCATCATCATCATCATCATCATCTTCATCATCATCATCATCATCATCATCATCATCATCATCTTCATCTTCATCATCTTCATCTTCTTCATCATATTTATCATCTTCATCATCTTCATCATCATCATCATCATCTTCATCTTCATCTTCATCATCATCATCTTCTTCATCATATTTATCATCATCATCTTCATCATCTTCATCATCTTCATCTTCATCTTCATCATCATCATCATCTTCATCATCATCATCATCATCTTCATCTTCATCTTCATCATCATCATCATCTTCATCATCATCATCATCTTCATCATCATCATCATCTTCATCTTCATCATCATCATCATCTTCATCATCATCATCGTCTCTGGTTGATTTATCTCGTTAGACTCTGCTCTGACTGACATCAACCAAACAATCAAGTGGTGCATTGTGGGTAAAATCCCCGTCCTCCTGCATCACTTCTATTTCCATCTAGATTGTTTGTCTGATCCGTTTCTAGTTGACAGTGGAACATTTAGCTCCAGCGTCTCTGCTGGAAACATCCCAGAATAATCCGGAGACGTCGGACGATGAGTGACAGAGAAACGACGATTAATCAAGTCCAGGCTGATTGATAATCAAACAATAAGTGACTTGTATTAGAGCGAGAGGAGGAAACCTCCAGAGGTTCAGACCAGCTCTGTCCTCGTGTGGTCACGCTTCAGATGACACAGGCCACGCCCATTTCCACTGTCCTCCCGCCATTTTTCCCACCTGATATTTTCATTTTGAGAAAATTGCACATCAAATTAAAATGAACGACTTCATGAGCTTCTTACATCTCGTTTTATTTCATCTCATTTTATTTCATCTTGTCTTGTTTCGTTTCATTTTGTTTCGTCTTGTTTAGTTTTGTTTCATCTGGTTTCGTTTTGTTTTGTTTCGTTTCATTTCATTTAGTTTCATCTCATTTAGTTTCATCTCGTTTCATCTTATTTCACCTCGTCTCGCCTCGTCGAGCCGGAGAGAGAAAAGCGTTGGTACCAGAAAGAACGACGACGCCGTAGACAGGAAGTGGCTGATCCACTTCCACGGGGTTAATGATATTTCCAGGAAACATCAACATTGACTCAGCTGCACAAAGTACCGGGTCACAACAGTAACAAACAAACTGGGAAAACTTCACCGTCCAGTCACGTCGAGGAAACGTAATCACACGCTGCAGACTCCCTCTGTCGTCCACCGTCACCAGGACGTTTCTCCAAACGAGTCATCAATCTGAGCGGCGGCGCTGACACAACTTCACTGGTTCTTCTGGAGACGAGTGAATCATCTGAGTTTCGGGTCACGACGGAGGTGGAGTTAAAACGTTAAAAAACCATAATCACAGCAAAGACGGGCTCAAAACGTCGATCAGCGTCTGTCATCAGTCGACCAGATGTTCCAGCCTCTGATCCAACTTCATCTGACGTAGACGTCGACTTTTACACCTCAAAGCTGCAGGTCAGACCACGTCTCCCGCTCCGGAGCAGAAAAGCAGCGTTAACTAACGATTCACTTGTCGACTTCCGTCTAATGAGTCCGCTCAGTAAATCAAGACAAAGATACTTCCCCTTTAAAAGGACACTTTAATTAATTACCCCGGAAAATCCCTCTAATTCTGCACCGGGGGCTCAGTGAATAAAACTGAAAACCCATTAGTGGGTATTCATCTGATGTGAGCTGGGAGGAGGAGGGGGGAGAAGAGGAGGAGGACGAGGAGGAGGAGGAGGAGGATGAGGATGAGGAGAGGAGGAGGAGGAGGAGGAGGAGGAGGAGGAGGGAGAAGAGGAGGAGGAGGAGGAGGAGGAGGGAGAAGAAGAGGAGGAGGAGGAGGAGGAGGAGGAGGAGGAGGAGGAGGAGGAGGAGGAGGAGGAGGAGGAGGAGGAGGAGGAGAAGAAGAGGAGGAGGAGGAGGAGGAGGAGGAGGAGGAGGAGGAGGAGGAGGAGGAGGAGGAGGAGGAGAGAGGAGGAGGAGGAGAGGAGGAGGAGGAGGAGGAGGAGGAGGAGGAGGAGGAGGAGAAGAAGAGGAGGACGAGGAGGAGGAGGAGGAGGAGGAGGAGGAGGAGGAGAGGAGGAGGAGGAGGAGGAGGAGGAGGAGGGAGAAGAGGAGGAGGAGGAGGAGGAGGAGGAGGAGGGAGAAGAAGAAGAGGAGGAGGAGGAGGAGGAGGAGGAGGAGGAGGAGAAGAGGAGGATGATGACAGACGAGGATCCAACGTTGACGAGACGTCGTACGTTCATGTCGTTTCGTTTCTTCTGTTTTCTTCGTTTGGTTTCGTGTCAGTTGACTTGTGACTGTTTGTCAACTCATCGTTTCCTCGAAGTAAAAACTTCTTAAGATGAAATTTTCATTTAAGTGAATGTAAACAGTTAAAAATCTAAACTTCTTTAGAAAATTAAACACTTTCTCAGTTCTGTGACTCGTCGCTGCCAAAGATTCAAAGATTCACAGGAAACGTTGAAGAGCAGAAGTGTTTTAATTAACCGGAGACGTTTGTGTCTGTTGGTACTTGACTTTAACATGTTGAGATGAGACGACAGTCACATGTCGGAGCAACGACGGTTTGTCCTGGATGAAGATTCAATAATCTGCTGCTGCTGCGACTTGTTCAACAGGACGGAGAACAAACTGCTGCTTCTCACCCTGGTTAGAGATTCACGGCCCGAGAGACGTCGCTGCTTCTTCCACTGGTCTCGGTCCAACATGTGTTTATTCAGAGCAGCAGGACTCCGACTCTACTGAGACTCGACCGCTGATCAAAGACGACGCTCGCTCGTCTATTATCAGCTCGTCTGTGTAAAAATAGACGAGTCCGTCACGTCAACGACACCGAGGAAAACTTCTCCACCAATCGTCTGATTGTTGGGACGAACCAACGGAGGTTTGTTAATTTCGTCTCTAAACATCATCGTCTCTTATTTTCTGCAGGTGTAACTGCGTCGATGTGATGGTTGATGTTTCCAGAGTAAATGTTCCTGCAACATAAACACAAATGGAGCCTCGCGTTTCATTTCCTGTACCTACATCTCAGCAGAAACACTTTCCTGCTGCGCTGCTGCATTTTGATACGACCGCACTGATGCAACACGCCGCCTGTGTTTGTTCAGCCGAGTGAAAAATACACTGAACAAGTTAAAAACACACACTTTGTTTCCTCTCACATCACCGTCCGGTTCCTGTGGTTCTGGTCAAACCCAGTCCAGTCTGACCCGGTTGGTCTCGTAGCTCGTCATAAACACGACGCGTCATAAACACGACGCGTCATAAACACGACTTGTCATAAACACAAGGCGTCGCTTGACACGAAACACGAAGCAGAACGAAGATTAACTGATCTGATGTGAGGACGCCTGCTGCTCTACGCCACAGTCTCCATCAAACAAACACCACAATCACCTGTTCAACCACAGGCTGCCTCCGCTTCACTTCTGATGCAACCACAGGCAACAACGGCACCACGGACCCGGAGGCTGAGAGAAACGACGACCAGAGAAACGACGACCAGAGAAACGACGACCAGAGAAACAACAACCAGAGAAACGATGATGAGAGAAACGATGATAATGAGAGAAACGATGACGACCAGAGAAACGACGACCAGAGAAACGATGATGAGAGAAACGATGATAATGAGAGAAACGATGACGACCAGAGAAACGACGACCAGAGAAACGACGACCAGAGAAACAACAACCAGAGAAACTGATGACGACCAGAGAAACGACGACCTGACAAAATGACGAGAGAAATGACAACAACACAAAGACTGAGACATGAAGCTGCTAACGTGACGTTTCACCGCCGGCAGCAGCAGCAGGACAATGACACGATGTCTTAACTATCAGTCTGAGGTCAGAGAGGTCACAACAAACCGGACAGAAACCTCATCAACATCACACAGACTGAAAAACAACAACAGGTCGTTACTGCAGCTTTAACACCAGATGAAGACGTCACGGAGCTTCAGCCGTCACCAGGTCGGACCAGGTCTGACTGATGCGTCTCACTCGGTCTACATCCTGTACCTGTGTGTGTTTTATCAGTGTTTCCTCCTCCACCAGAGTTTTGCAGCAGCAGGTCTCTTGAAGTCATTTCAGTGTCAGCATTATAAATACTTGCACCATGTTGGATGTCAAGTCTGAAGCTGCTGACATTTTTTTTTCTCTGCTCTATTCAGTCTCTGTCACGAGGCTTCGAGTCGAGAGTGAAAGTAAAGAGCAGAGAGTTCAGAGACTCGACCGTGGATTTATGATAAAAACATCACGTGACTCACGTCAGCATCGGACGGGTCAGACGGAGAATTAAAACAAGAAGGAAAGACACAGTGAGAGCTGCAGCAGAACTGGACCTGGACCTGGACCAGGACCAGGACCAGGACCAGGACCAGGACCAGGACCAGGTCTGATGGTCAGAAACGTATAAACACATCGTTACAGTCATCGACTGTAATGAAAACGGTGACGTGTCCAGTTATTCACTGACTCTCAGAGCTGGTGGACGTTGACGTGACCTGGAGGAATTTAAACCACCAACAAGAGACACTTAACATCCATCGTGTCACAACCAAATAGTTAACAATGAAAGTAAATGGGGCAGTCAGACAAACGTAAAACATCACTTCACTTCAGCAGTAGCATGAATAGGGTCCCTACACATAAACTGAAGTACTGATAACTTAGTAAGTGAACCCAGAGTTTATTAAAAACACTGTTTTACAAGACTTACCCAACGTCTGGTTTTATAACAACTGGTGGTGAAGGTTGTTCCACATCAGCAGATTCAAAACAAGAGGTGAAACTGGACACTGCTGGTTAGTTTGACTCGTTGACTGGTCCTGGTGGTTTAATGAGTCTGATCCATCATGTTGGAGATAAAGACGTGTCCAACATGAGGAACGTCAGCTGTGGTCGTCACCTACGTGGAACATTTATCAGGTCGGTGAAGGTCGGCTCACCTGCTGCAGATGTGTCGTGTGTTAACGTGTTGAGGCGTTAGAGGAAGTGTGATCTACGTCTTCGCCGGTGATGCTTTTTCAATTACACACAGAAATTACCGGAGCTGCGACCGCTAACGTGTTCATGAAGCAATTAGACGGCTTAGTGTTGTTTGCCTGCAACATAAATACTGCAGCAGCGCTTCCTCGTGGGACTAAACAAACCGCTGCATTTGTTGATAAATGAATGCAGAAAAAGCAATTTTTATAAAGCTTGAGGGAAATACGAGTCTGACAGCGTTCTATTTTTATCAACGCTATATGTTTTATTTTCACTGCTAAACCATTTTTCAAACTGTCACAGAGAAAATAATAATAAATGAAGAGAAGAAAAGAAACACAGTCAAATCCATCGTAGCGTCACTTCACACGGCTACACCCGTCGTATCGATACGGCCGCCGGCTCTAACAGGTACTTACATCTATTGATTCCTGTCCCGCTTCCATTACCTCGTGATAAACACGCATTCCTCCGCTCCACGTCCTGACGGACACCGAAGATTTGACAATTTCATTACGGCGGCGACGGCGGCGACGGCGGCCGGCGTCACGTGACGTCTGATTCCTGACTGATGGTTGCGTCTCTTTGCCTCAGCGGAGCTGATGACAACAGAAAACGTAGCACAGGTGCTGCCGCCGCAATTACCTATTGATTTTCTTCAGCTTTTATTTTCTTTTTCTGGAGATGCAGCAGAGAAACCAGATGGAGCAGGAGGTCACGACTTTCTGACGAGACGTCTACGACTTAACTCACAACTTTGTCTGACGCTGCAGGTGCTAGCGTGCTAACATGCTAAAACATGTCCTAAAAATACCACAACTTTGTTGCAACAACTCTTGTCTCTGTTGCATCAGACAAACCGGCAGCGTCTTCGAGTTGAAGTGTTTGACACTAAAACCACAACGAGCTTCGTGTTTTTACTGTTTTTATCTGATGATGAACCTGACGATTACAACAGAACTAAAGTCTGATGATCTAGATCAATACTCAGTCACAGGGAGAAAACTGCTTCTAGATCAGTGTCTCGACGACAGAAACCAGGATAAATACAGAATAAAAGCAGAATAAAAGCAGAATAAAAGCAGAATAAAAGCAGAATAAAAGAAGACAAAAGAGTGGATGTTCCTGCAGGTTTCAGTCAGGCGATGTGACGTTAATCATCAGCTTAATTAAAATCCTCCTGACATTTCTACACTCGTGGAAACGAACTTTAAGACCTCGTTTCGTTGAGATGTCTTCTTCATTGTAAACAACTATAAATAGTCTCCTTCTCTACCTTCAGCAGCCGCTGACAGACGATATCGAATGGAGACGATATCGTCTGTATCACCTGCTGCATCTCAATATTGTGTTAGTGGAACAGTTGGCAGCACTTAGTCAGGATCAGTTACACTTCAGTGGTTGTGGTGTATGAAATTACAGAGGAAACGTGGACTGATTGATGCACTCTGAGCTCTGAGAGGGAAGACGTCAGGGCGTCATTAACGGTGGAAACCAACGGACGGAGAAACAGACGGACGGACAGAGATGATGATGGAGAAGACGATGACGGAGACGTTAAAACGTGACTTTTTCCTTTAGTTCATCCAACTGACGCTGACATGACGCTCAGAGGAAACACATGAAACGTTTCCTACAGACCAAGTGTTTTCTCTTCTTCAACAGACAATAAAATCATCGGGAGTCAAATTTGACCTGGTTGTGTCAGAGTTTCAGTCTCTATCTGAAAAACCAAAACTAATTAATGAACAAAACATCGACGTAACTGAACCAGAAACATCCACCACAGTCAACCAGAGTCTCCAGCCTGACTCCTCAGTGACTAAATGATGTAAAGACGACCACAGACACAATCATCTCCTCCGTTAACTTGTCCAGCTGATACGACACTAGAGCAACTTCAACTTTAAATCCTCCAGGAGACGACTGCTTCACTCCAGTGAAACAAAGAGCTCAGATAATCTAAATTGGAGACTCAGCAGCGCAGCGAGGGCTTTCTTCCTTTAAAAAAAAAGGCCAACGTGTCTCTTCCCTCGTCAGGGACGGAGACACGGAGACTGGCTGTGACTCTGGACTCGGACGGACGGATAATGAAGCCGAGGAGCCGCGGTGGGATTTCGTGTCGAGGCCGAGAGCAGAAAGAGAAGCGTTGAGGAGATTAGCAGCAAAGAGCCGAGGTGTCGTCACACGGGTCTGACGCTCTCCTCTCTCCTCGACGTGGAGACAGATGGATGAGGGGACCACACCGACACCACCGGGGACCAACATCATTTACTCCACAACCACAGAAACGTATTCAAATAAAATCCTATTCACATATATTCACATCAAATCACTGGTGAAAATAAAGCCCATTTAGAATGCAATTGTTCCCCCTCAGAGGTGTAATGCATATCGCTCCCTATGGTAATTCAGAAGAAGATAGCTCAGTTAAGACGGCTCAGGAAAATCAATGATGCCTCGCCGCTCAAAGGAGAACAGATGCATATAAATGAGGCCGAGCGGCTGCTCCGTCCAGCGGCGGTGACGCTGACAACAGTCTCATAAAATGTCAGCGCCGGCGTGTCGTGGTTGTCACTTTGTTGGGGAGTAATTAGAGAGGATAAAAGTTGACCAGGTGGGCTTATTACTCCACAAACCAAAAGGCAGCATGTACGCCGGGGGGGGGACTCGTTTACGCTAACACAACAATGCCCGGAGTTAATTTGGCGCCAGCCTCCGTGGATACCTCGGACATTCATTTGCGAGTATTTCTCGGCGTGACGAGCTGATAATGAGGCATTGTGGGACGGCGGGTCACCTGATGGGGAGCTGGACGCGCCGCTCTGCAGCTAACAAAGGTAGAAATGCAGCATCACTACAAACGACCTGCCAGCGTTTGGTGTAATCTCTCGGTCCCATCATTATCCGTCCGCTGGATCAATCTGCAGCTCTGACGCCCGCCGCCCCACATCAACCGGCCCCGCGCCACGATTCTTCTGCTAGCTCCTCTCCAAACCTACCACAGGTGCTGCCGCCGCAATTACCTATTGATTTTCTTCAGCTTTTATTTTCTCAGAGTTTTTCTTTTCCTGGAGATGCAGCAGAGAAACCAGAAGGAGGAGGTGGTCACGACTTTCTGACGAGACGTCTACGACTTAACTCACAGCTCTTCAACTGACGCTGCAGATGCTAGCGTGCTAACATGCTAAGCTAATGTTTCATCATCACAAAACACATAAAGACACTGCAACTTTGTTGTATCAAAACCTCTAAAACACCACAACTTCACTGCATCATACACATAAAAACACTGTAATTAGTGATTATCTAATTAGATGAATTATGTAATTAGTGGTAATTAACCAGGTAATTAACCTGGTAATTAACCTGGTAATTAACATGAGGTTAGGAGTCGTGTCCTCGTGGACGTACTGAGGCTGGATTTCCCTGCATGTCCATCCTCTCCTCATCGCAGCAGGAGCTCAGATATAAACACAGATTAGTCTGAAACACAAACACAGCGTCTGCTGTGAGTAATACCTGCTGTTATACCACATCATGTCCAATTAGAGCAGATATATCACCGAGATACTGGAGCTAAATCGTTGGCAGACGAGAGGGAAACAGAAAGTGACTGAAAAACGTTGATCTGAAGCCAACGAACGCTGGGAAACATGTGACAGGAAGTAACCTGCTGCGGGTATAATTAGACAAGAGGTTTAGAGGTGAAGCTACGTTTCTACAAACCGCTGAGACCGAACCATAATAACATCACAATAACTGGTGTCGCTGCTTCACTTGTGTCCAAGTTGCAAATAAAGTCAGATGTGAGAAGTTGGCGGTCGGGGCGAAAAGAAAAATGTGTCCGAGAGTGGATGTGAACACGGGAGCCCGAGGGAAGTGAAGGATGTGGAGGAAGAAGAGATGGAGTAAACAGGAGGCAGGCAGCTCGCTGGGAGACTCAGGCTTTGGCTGCTTTTGTTATCAGTTTGCACAGAAATGTCAGAGCTGTGACACTCTCCCCTACAGCAACACACACACACACACACCTACAACTCCTCTGCAGCCAAGACTCAAAGATTCGATGTGAAAACTAGAAAAACAACAAACCGAAAAGAAATAAACCTCAAACTCCCCGGCGAGCGTCTTGTAATTTCTCTGAGATGAGCTGAGTCTGTCGGTCGGAGTTAAAAAGACAAATCAAACCTCCGCGGATGAGTTCGACCTCACGGGGACCTGCGCCGCGCAGCATCAGCACTTAGCCTTTAAAACCTACCGGCGCCCGCCGCAGCTCGTTATGCACTGAACTCCTCCTGAGTTAAGAAATGAGACTGCACATGTTGAGCAACGTGTTTACCACCTGTCCTGAACGTCACCTGGCGTTAGCAGCTAAACACCCGCTCCCTCCGGAGAAACGCAAAAAAAACAGCAAATTCATAAACTTCCTGGTGGTTAAAAGGCTGTCGTCTCCCATCGAACGACACAAACTGCGGCTGCTATTAATATCAGTGACAAGACGGAGAAGTGATGGATGTGTGCGCTGGTGTACGTGTGTTCAGTGTGATGGGCGTCCACCCACCGACGACACGTTGTTAAACACTCGGAGGATCGCTGAGGCCGAACCGACGCTGTTTACTTCACACGCTCGTCTCGTCTCATCTATCAGCTCAATTAGAAGTGGCGTCCATGGCAACTGAAGCGGCGCCGCTCGCTCTAATAAAACCCAACTTTTACTTTATTTTGTTCTGCAGCGCTTCACAGGAAAGCGAAGGTTAAAGCAGATACACAACAATCATCATAATTAAATTGGTGAGGACGTCTCTGGAGGATCATATCTCCTCCAACCCGCTGATGGAAAGTGAGAGTCTGAGTGCTGAGGCAGCAAAGTCAGAGTTTACTCTTCCACTAAAGCGCAGGACGACGAGACCGAGGTTCCTCCTGCCGGGGATTTGTCACGTTTCAGACAATCCACTGTTTTAAATGACGTCAACCTCCTCAGCGAGGAGACGTCGCTCTGACGTAACAAAGAGCTGCAGCTTCTTGTTTCTACCGACGTCTCTGAGGACGACGATCGGCTCATTTCACCGACCGAAGGTCACGGAGACGAGAGACGCTCGACCTGCCACGACACAGATCCTAGTGATCACACGCTCTGACTGCAGCCTCTTTGAAAGACACAAAGACTCAAAGACTCAGAGACACAAGGACACAAATGTTCAAAGACTCAGAAGATTCAGGAAGAGACAGAGACTCAAAAAGACTCAGAGACTCAGGGATGCAAAGACTCGAAAACACAAAGCACTAGCCTGAGATGTTAGCATTAGCCTGAGCTAACATCTGTTAGCATTAACATGAGATAACGTCTGTTAGCATTAGCCTGAGATAACGTCTGTTAGCATTAGCCTGAGATAATGTCTGTTAGCATTAGCCTGAGCTAACAGTCTCTCATGTCACTCAACACGTCTCTACAACGTATAAAACTTTAAAACCTGTAACAGAAGCAGCGTCCACAACCAGGAAGAGAGCAGGAAGTGCGAAGTCCTTTCAGAATAAAAGCGTGACCCACCTGTCGGCGACCCCTCCAGCACCTCTCCTGAGTAACGCATCTCTCTGAAGATCGGTCTGTTGTCGTTCTGGTCGATGACGGTGACGAACAGAGGAGCCGGTCCCTCCACCAGGTTCCCCACGAAGTCAATGGTCGACACCTCCAGCTGCACCAGGAGACACACACGTCAACTAATGTGTATTTATATCATTTATATTTATATAAACACGTTAACTAATGTGTATTTATATCATTTATATTTATATAAACACGTTAACTAATGTGTATTTATATCGTTTATATTTATATAAACACGTTAACTAATGTGTATTTATATCATTTATATTTATATAAACACGTTAACTAATGTGTATTTATATCGTTTATATTTATATAAACACGTTAACTAATGTGTATTTATATCATTTATTTTTATATAAACACGTTAACTAATGTGTATTTGTATCATCTACATTTATATAGAGACACGTTGATTTGACAACAACAGAGGCTGAGGTGCATTGTGGGTAACTCCTTCACCGACCGCCCTGGTCGTGACGAAGCGGTGAAACCTCGTCTAGTTCCTCTAGAGATGATGATGACAGAGACGAGGAGCATCTCCCTCTCGTATTAATCAATACTCTGATTGATCCACTGTCGTGAGGACGTGGATCCAGAGAACCAACGTTTCAGTGGAACTAGACGCTGGTGGACCTGAACGTGGAAACGGTGTCGTCCACCGAGTTCAATCACTTGTTCACTTGAGATTAATTAGTGATTAATTAATTCCTACGATTAATAAACAAATATTAACAGATGTTAACACGATACGACTGGACCATCAACACTGAGCAACTGAAACTGCTGAGGACGGAAACACAGCAGATGTGTTAGCTAACGAGCTAGCTGCTCTACCAGGGTTAATGCTAACGAGCTAGCTGCTCTACCAGGGTTAATGCTAACATGTTAGCTGCTCTACCAGGGTTAATGCTAACATGTTAGCTGCTCTACCAGGGTTAATGCTAACATGTTAGCTGCTCTACCAGGGTTAATGCTAACATGTTAGCTGCTCTACCAGGGTTAATGCTAACGAGCTAGCTGCTCTACTAGGGTCGATGCTAACGAGCTAGCTGCTCTACCAGGGTTAATGCTAACATGTTAGCTGCTCTACCAGGGTTAATGCTAACATGTTAGCTGCTCTACCAGGGTTGATGCTAACAGGCTAGCTGCTCTACCAGGGTTAATGCTAACGAGCTAGCTGCTCTACCAGGGTTAATGCTAACATGTTAGCTGCTCTACCAGGGTCGATGCTAATGAGCTAGCTGCTCTACCAGGGTTAATGCTAACATGTTAGCTGCTCTACCAGGGTCGATGCTAACGAGCTAGCTGCTCTACCAGGGTTAATGCTAACATGTTAGCTGCTCTACCAGGGTCGATGCTAACGAGCTAGCTGCTCTACCAGGGTTGATGCTAACAGGCTAGCTGCTCTACCAGGGTTAATGCTAACATGTTAGCTGCTCTACCAGGGTCGATGCTAACGAGCTAGCTGCTCTACCAGGGTTGATGCTAACATGTTAGCTGCTCTACCAGGGTTAATGCTAACATGTTAGCTGCTCTACCAGGGTCGATGCTAACGAGCTAGCTGTTCTACCAGGGTTGATGCTAACAGGCTAGCTGCTCTACCAGGGTTAATGCTAACACGCTAGCTGCTCTACCAGGGTCGATGCTAAGGTGCTAGCTGCTCTAGCAGGGTCGATGCTAACATGTTAGCTACTCAACCAGTGTTGGTGCTAACGTGTTAGCTGCTCTACCAGGGTTGATGCTAACGTGCTAGCTGCTCTACCAGGACAGATGCTAACGAGCTAGCTGCTCTACCAGGACAGATACTAACGTGCTAGCTGCTCTACCAGGGATGATGCTAAGGCGCTAGCTGCTGTACCAGGGCTAACACGCTAGCTGCTGTACCAGGGTTGATGCTAATGTGCTAACACCAGTATAAGTTTGTTGTGTAAATAGAAACAGAGAAACTTTGTGTTCTCTCCATGTTGACAGGTTTCTCAGCAGCAGCAGCAGCAGCAGAAGAAGAGGAAGCGGTTGGTTGGTCGATCAGATGTCAGAGACTAAAATAAGCTGCTGCTGACTTCCTCTACAACAACAACAACAACAGTAGAAGTTTGTTATTTCCTAGCGTGTTTGTGACAGATCCAGGATCTCATCGTGTCTCTGCAGCCGTGAGGTCATAGATCTGGATCTTATATAACAACGTTACAGGAGATTCAATCTGCAGACTGAGTCACTTTATTGTGTTTATTAGTGTCAGAGCAGAAGCTGCTGGTTTATCTAAAGAATCACATTAGTTCTTCTCATCCTGGTTGGAAGAACATGATGTCATGCTACGACTCTACGGCTCGGAGAGACAAAGACACTGAGAGACACAGAGAGACACAGAGATACAAAGACACAAAGAGACACAAAGAGACACAGAGAGACGAAGACACAGAGAGACGCAGAGAGACAAAAACAGAGAGACACAGAGAGACAAAGAGACAGAGAGACAAAGAGACACAGAGAGACAAAGACACAGAGAGACACAGAGAGACACAGAGAGACGCAGAGAGACGAAGAGACAAAGACACAAAGAGATGCGGAGAGACAAAGAGACACAGAGAGATGAAGAGACACAAAGAGACAAAAAAACACAGAGACGAAGAGACACAGAGAGACAAAGACACAAAGAGACGCAAAGAGACGAAGAGACACAGAGAGACAAAGACACAGAGACACAAAGAGACACAGAGAGACAGAGACACAGAGACACAAAGAGACACAGAGAGATGAAGAGACACAGAGAGACGAAGACACAGAGACACAGAGAGACACAGAGAGACAAAGAGACAAAGACACAAAGAGACACAGAGAGATGAAGACACAGAGAGACACAGAGAGACACAGAGACACAGAGAGACAAAGACACAGAGAGACACAGAGAGACAAAGAGATACAAAGACACAGAGAGACAAAGAGACACAAAGACACAGAGACACAAAGAGACACAAAGAGACAAAGACACAAAGAGACACAGAGAGACAAAGACACAGAGAGACGCAGAGAGACGAAGAGACAAAGACACAAAGAGATGCGGAGAGACAAAGAGACACAGAGAGACAAAGACACAAAGAGACGAAGAGACACAGAGAGACAAAGACACAGAGACACAAGAGACACAGAGAGACAAAGACACAGAGACACAAAGAGACACAGAGAGACAAAGAGACACAGAGAGATGAAGAGACACAAAGAGACACAGAGAGACAAAGACACAGAGACACAAAGAGACACAGAGATGAAGACACAGAGAGAGACACAGAGACACAAGAGAGACAAAGACACAGAGACACAAAGAGACACAGAGAGAGAGACACAGAGACACAAAGAGACACAGAGAGACGAGAGAGAGAGACAAAAACAGAGAGACACAGAGAGACAAAGAGAGACAAAGAGATACAAAGACACAGAGAGACAAAGAGACACAAAGAGACAAAGACACAAAGAGACACAGAGAGACGAAGACACAGAGAGACACAGAGAGACACAGAGACGCAGAGAGACGAAGAGACAAAGACACAAAGAGATGCGGAGAGACAAAGAGACACAGAGAGATGAAGAGACACAAAGAGACAAAGAAAACACAGAGACAAAGACACAAAGAGACACAGAGAGACAAAGACACAGAGACACAAAGAGACACAGAGAGATGAAGAGACACAGAGAGAGACAGAGACAGAGACAGAGAGACAAAGACACAAAGAGACACGGAGAGACAAAGACACAAAGAGACACAGAGAGACGAAGACACAGAGACACAAAGAGACACAGAGAGATGAAGAGACACAGAGAGACGAAGACACAGAGAGACGCAGAGAGACAAAAACAGAGAGACACAGAGAGACAAAGAGACACAAAGAGACAAAGACACAAAGAGACACAGAGAGACAAAGACACAGAGACACAAAGAGACACAGAGAGATGAAGAGACGCAGAGAGACAAAAACAGAGAGACACAGAGAGACAAAGAGAGACAAAGAGATACAAAGAGAGACACAAAGAGACAAAGACACAAAGAGACACAGAGAGACGAAGACACAGAGAGACGCAGAGAGACGAAGAGACAAAGACACAAAGAGATGCGGAGAGACAAAGAGAGAGAGATGAAGAGACACAAAGAGACAAAAAACACAGACACAAGAGAGACACAAAGAGACACAAGAGACACAAAGAGACACAGAGAGATGAGAGAGAGAGACAGAGAGAGACAGAGAGAGAGAGACGAAGAGACAAAGACACAAGAGAGATGAGACGAGAGACACAGACAAAGAGACAGAGAGAGAGACACAGAGAGAGAGAGATGAAGAGACACAAAGAGACAAAAAACACAGAGAGACAAAGAGACGAAGAGACACACAGAGACAAAGACACAAAGAGACAGCGAAAGAGAGACAAAGAGAGACAAAGACAAAGACGAGAGAGACACACAGAGAGACAAAGAGACAAAGACACAGAGACACAAAGAGACACAGAGAGACAAAGACACAGAGACACAAAGAGACACAGAGAGATGAAGAGACACAGAGAGAGACAGAGACAGAGAGACAAAGACACAAAGAGACACGGGGAGACAAAGAGACAAAAAGTCATCATCTCAAACGCTCTCTGACCATAAAAGAAACATCCAACATGGTGGAGATTACATCACCAAGAAGGAACTACACTCCCCATGAGGCCACAGCTGCTAGCTTAACTCTCACCACCGTCACTACAGTAGAATAAATCAGCCCAGATAGAAACACATGCAGCTGTTTATCTCCAAGCTAACAGCTAACGTTAGCAGCTAACGCTACACAGAGAAGGATGTGTCAGATAAAGTTAGCGGCTAACATTAGCAGCTAACGCTACATGAAGGATACATCAGTTACAGCTAACAGCTAGCGTTAGCAGCTAACACTACATAGAGAAGGTTACGTCAGCTAAAACTAGCAGCTAACTTTACATGGCTAACATTAGCAGATAACGCTACATGGAGGCGGATATGTCAGCTAACATTAGTAGCTAACATTAGCAGCTAACGCTACATGGAGGAGGACATGTCAGCTAACATTAGTAGCTAACATTAGCAGCTAACGCTACATGGAGGAGGATGTGTCAGCTAACATTAGCAGCTAACATTAGCAGCTAACGCTATATGGAGGAGGATGTGTCAGCTAACATTAGCAGCTAACGCTACATGGAGGAGGATGTCAGCTAACATTAGCAGTGAGACAGACGTACACATCACCACATCAATGACTCACTGAGGATAAAAGAGAATAAAAGAAACATCAACATGGTGGAGGTTACATCACCAGGATGAACTACATTACCCATGAGACCACAGCTGCTAGCTTAACGCCTCACTACGCTCTCCTTCAGTCACTACAGAGGAATAAATTAGCTCAGAGAGAAACACACATGCAGCTATTTATCTCTCCCTGGAGTCAAGCTTGACTTACACATGCTACATGCTACATGCTACAAGCTACAAGCTACATGCTACATGCTACATGCTGCACGCTGCAGCTGATTGGTCCTCAGAGGACCTCGTTCCTAGCGATGCCGTAGGAATCCACGCACTGCTATAAAACCATATGCCACATTATGCACAGGTGAGCGTCCAAACCTCCAGGGACCAGAGAGGATCATGGGAACAAGAAGCAGCTGCAGAAGCTGCGTTGAACAGATTCAGTTTGATGAATATTAGACGACTGTCACTTCAGAAACAGTTTGTCACCTGCAGCCCGCAGGAGACGGAGAATACACTTTGTAAAAGATGATGAGGTGTAAAAAACCCAACGAGGGTCATTTATCAGCAGCGGCAGCTCGGTGTTATTTCACCGTCCACACAGAAAATGAGCCTGATTCGTTTTTATTTTCTAGAAACACGAGACGCAACACGCTCACGACGATAAGACAAGCTAACAGCAGACGATAAGACAAGCTAACAGCAGCTAACAGCTAACGCTACACAGAGGAGGATAGGTCAGCTAATGCTAGCAGCTAACAGCAGCTAACAGCTAATCTACTTCAAATTTTATCCTGACACTTTGATTTTTATTCTCAATTTCAACTCTGATAAACTGAAGACCTGGTCTGGACCTGGTCCTGGTCTGGACCAGAGGTCCTGATCTGAACCCCTGGTTTCACCTGAGGGTCTACATATTTCTAGAGGAAACAGATCCTCCATGGTGGACCGGTTCGGGGTCTGTGTTCCCAGAGGAGACACCGTGGACCAGTTCGGGGTCTCAGAGGACCAGCAGGCGACGCAGCAGCAGGTGACCCTCCTGTTTCTAGCGCGTCTGTGCTGCAGGTCTCACCTCAGCCCAGATCCGGTCTCTGATCACCGGAGCTTCTCGTCACAGCACAAAAGCCTTCCAGGGCTCAGCGGCGGCAGGTCTCCATGGAGACGAGCGCCAACGTATGTGGTACTGGAAATGAAAGGAACCATTGGGATGAAGGGAGCGCGGCGGCGCGGCGCCTGTGCTGTTATGTGGCAGTTCAAGGTGGCGTCAGCGTTGTAACACGGTGATAGTCGGAGCTGACGCTGCTCGTCACAGAGAAGAGGAAATCCTCCTGCAGCTGCACGGACAGACCAGGAGAAAATCAACTACCACAGAAGAAGAAGAAGGTCGACGCTAAAACAGACGACGAGACCAGAGGTCGCTGAGAGACGGTAGAGCAGAGGCCAAATGTTGTGGAGGCTCGAGCCAAAAGTCTTCTCTGGTATTAATTTTACTTCTACAGTGAAAACAGTAAATGATGTTGTTTACACGAGACGGTGTAAGAGTCTGTTATTATTGGGTAACGAGAAAGTGAAAACTGGATTTATTCAGTGTAGTTATTCAAAACAAAGGTGAAAAACTGGAAACACTTTTCAATCACATTAAGTCCAAGACACTTTCTGAGTTTAACTTTCTACTGAGACACCACAGTGTCTGTGGAGCAAAATATCATTAACAACACGTCACATCATGGTTGTCAAACTGACAAAAAGTTAAAGTGAAAACATTTCAGTTGCTCTCGTTCATGAGAGAAATCTATCCTCTGGTGAACAAATGTCTGAGGTGAAGCACAGCTGATGATGGTCAGAGAGGAGATCTACCTACATGTTTGTTCACGTGTTGGTAGAACCAACGTCTCCTGATCACGTGTCCTCCTGAGGACAGTTCTCCTGGTTGAGACGAGCAGAGCTCCAGCAGTGATGCTCTGACTGCAGGTCAATGAACATCACCGGGTTCATTATCCACAGGCAGAGGGAGAGGAAACCAGGTGCATTTTACAATCATCAAATCGCCTTGAAAACTCACCATGCAGGTGTCCTGACATGGACCAGTGCCTGCAGAGATGATCAGCTATGGTCTGGCTACTGGGGACCAGGTTTCAGACCTACAGGGACCAGGTTTCTACTGAGGGTTTCAGACCTACAGGGACCAGGTTTCTACTGAGGGTTTCAGACCTACAGGGACCAGGTTTCAGACCTACAGGGACCAGGTTTCTACTGAGGGTTTCAGACCTACAGGGACCGGGTTTCAGACCTACAGGGACCAGGTTTCAGACCTACAGGGACCAGGTTTCTACTGAGGGTTTCAGACCTACAGGGACCAGGTTTCAGACCTACAGGGACCAGGTTTCTACTGAGGGTTTCAGACCTACAGGGACCAGGTTTCTACTGAGGGTTTCAGACCTACAGGGACCAGGTTTCAGACCTACAGGGACCAGGTTTCTCTGCTCAACTTTTCATTCATCAGACAAAACATTTCAGTCTAAAACTGACACAAGTCTCTGGATCATTAGATAAGGTTGTAGCCATGCTAGCGTTAGCATTAGCATTATGTTAGCATTATTTAGCATTAGCATCAGTGAGTCTCTTCAGGGTCTCTGATCTGGACCAGAATTAATGAACAGACTTTAGTTTATACAGAATATTTCAACTTTAATGTCAAACTTTAAACTTGAATCTTGATTTTTTTTTACTTTAATGTTGAAATTTAAACTTGAATCTTGATTTTTTTACTTTAATGTTGACATTTAAACTTGAACCTTGACGTTTGGACCAAATTCAGACGATAATCTCAACTTCAGTCTCTCGATTCCTCCTTCGTCGTCCGGTCTAACGTCAGATTCATCTCGACAGCGACCAGCTCGTCTCCAGACCAGAACGGAGGTAAAATGAAATAAAAGTGGTGTTTAAACGCGCTGCTGATCGGTCGCCAGCTGCAGCAGAAAGACTCTGTTTATCTGAGTCAGTCAGGTGAAAACGTTCATTACCTGGAGAGAAAAGAGTCAGAGACACATAAAGACTCAGAGATTGGACCGACGACGGCCGAGATAACAAATAATCCTGGAGATTCAAAGAGTCTCTGAGGATCCGTTGGGTCTCTGGTCCTGGACCACAGCGCGTGTCTCTGACGGTCCAACGTGTCCTCGGACGACAAACGAATCAACTGACAAAGACGAGTTGATAGGAACTTTACTGTCACCACACAAACGTTATTATTATATGTTAATGTCACTAAACGTTTCTTCCTTATTTCAACTCTGATAGTTTTTCATTTTATTCTTGAAACAAATTTAACGTCACAATCTTTAATCTTCTTTAACCGACAAAGGAAAATAAAACCCTCTTCTTGTTATTAACGATGATTTTATTCATGAAATGTCAAATATTCTTATATTTTAAACATTAACCTAAAAAATGCTTCTTTATTGTTTAAAAGTCAAGTTTATTCTCGACTTCAAGCTCGATTTTATTCTTGAAATTTGATCTTTAATGTTGAAATAACAAATGTAATGTTGCTGTAATGTGGACGGACGGTAAAATCAACCCTGGTGTGGTTTTAAACGCTGGTTTATTCTCTGAATAAATAAATAACGATGTAGGACGACGACTTAAACACGCAAAGAAACAAATTACACCACAGGAGTTTTATTCATTTATCTACCGGGAGTTTCTGAACGGAGGCGATGTTTCCTCTCAGGTCAGAGTGTGTGTGTGTGTGTCCACTATCAGCCGGCCACACTCAGACAGTAAGTGCACATCAGGCGTGTTTTCCCGTGTGCAGGGCAGCGTGTCCTTCATGTCTAAAGCTCAGGAAATTACAGTCAGTGGAGCAGAAAACTGGACGACGAGCTTCACCTGTTTCACCTGCAGCTGCTGCTACGGTCACACACACACACACACTCACTGGGACACACACACACACACACACACACACACCGAGTGTGTTCTAGTTTAACCCTTTATCACCTGCAGCTACTCGACTCCTGATTCAACCGATCGCAGCAGATATGAGTTTGTTCTTCTGCAGACGTGAAACAGCAGCAGCAGTTTTCCTCAGATCTGCTTCCAGCTGCAACCTCGTCCAACGTCCGGGTCAGAGGATTAAAACACTTCTTCTTCCTGCTTCAACGGCGTCAGTTCACCCTCACGTCTCCTGATGTTGGACGTGGATCCGGTCTGTCACCTACCTCCTGACAGGAAGCACAGGACGGACCGAAAGCCACCAAAACACATCTAAAACCTTAAAGACCAGGGTCCACCAGAGTCCACCAGGGTCCACCAGAGTCCACCAGAGTCCACCAGGGTCCACCAGAGTCCACCAGACATCATCTCCTTGTTGTGATGTCACTTTAGACACGTCCCCAAAATATGAATAACCACGGCCACGACGACAACAACAACAACAACAACGACTTCTTCCTCTGGTGTCAACCATTGTTCTCAGTGAAGACGGACTAGTGTGTCCTACAGCGCCACCTACAGGTGACACTGTTTCAACAGTTTCCTGTTTCATGTGGACGAGGACATTTACTGAAACGACACGTTTGTTGTTTTATCTTATTTTATCAAAGATGAGACAAAGTCCTGCCAGGGTCTAGTTGACGGTGGAGTGATACGTCACGTTAGCTCAGGACTGACGACGGCTCCTGACCGGCCAATCAGAGCACAGCTCATTTAAATATTCACGAAGGTGCTCGTGAATATTAGGAGAGAAACTGATGGTTATATCACACAGGTTATTTATAGACGTCTAAGAACAGATGGAGACTGTAGCTAATCACCAATCAAGGACCATGTTAAAACGTGATTAAACCAATTAACAACACTAGTGTTGGAGATGAACAAGAAGATGAAACTGAACTTATACAGTTTTTAACAAACTTTATTTTCTATCCTTCTGAGCCGCGTACAGACACGTCTCTCCTCTGTGTAATATCGTTGTTAAAACCTTTTGAATTAAAGATGAAAGTCTGAACTTTTAGCTTCACTTCAGCTGCGTTACATCTTTTCAATGTGCATCTTTAAATAGAATAAAAGCTGAATATAAACAGTGGAAGTCAGAGGTCACACAGCCTGTCAGAGTCTGTCTGAATCAGGTAAATGTAGGTGACAAGTGAACAAAAAGCTGTCGTATTTATAAATCTGACTTTCTAAGCAGCTGTCGATGGTTGAAACCTGACGGCGGCGCTCAGACGCGTCACATGACCACGGTAAAGAAAGTGCGACCACGTCGTCTCTGAAGGTTTCAGCTTCCTGTTATTAATCACCTCACTCCATCACATTCATCTTCTCTCTAATTGAGCTTAATACGAAAATGATGTCTGACATTAAATCAAACTCCCAGAATGCATCTGTCTGATTTAGTTTTTTTCTCCCAACAACTCTGACCACCACATTTTAAATGCCACGCCGCTTCAACTTTATTGATTTCATTTCCTCGGAGGCGCTGGCCATATTATTCTGATACACTACGACCTTGGAGGGAGGGTGGAGCGCTCGCTGTGCCAACGCAGATCAATCACCACCATGTGGATGTGGACCTGGATCAGAGTCTGGACCTTAGGATCCACCACTGAGACCTGATCTATATCTGGACGTCAGCGACGACCAGCAGCTGCAGGAAAACATGACATTCACTGACATTTTCCTTCAGATATTACTTCAAAAACATTTAGACCTTCATCTCCACTCAGATGTCAACAGATCAGTAGATACGCTGCTAACGCTACGAGCTAACGCTACAAGCTAACCCTACATCAATCAATCATTGCTGCTTCACCGTGTTTCAAGTAGAAAACAAAGCTGATTCACATTCTTCACAGAGCTGTAAATTGTTTGCCTCTTTCAGCTTCTAGCAGCGTATTAATACCAGACCGGAGCCTGGTGGTGTTTCGCTCCGTCAGCGTCGCTGCTATAATTTACAAAACAAAGATTATAGACTCACAGACGGAAAGAGACAGTCTGGAAACGATTCAAGAGGAATAAAGTTTATGTTGGAGAAATGAGGACGAAACGAGGATGAACCGGGGAGGATACATCAGCTAATGCTAGCAGCTAACGTTAGCAGCTAACGCTACATGGAGGAGAATATGTCAGCTTGCAGCTAACATTAGCAGCTACCACTGGCAGCTGATGCTACATGGAGGAGAATATGTCAGCTGAAGCTAGCAGCTAACGCTAGCAGCTAACATTGGCAGCTAACGCTACATGGAGGAGAATATGTCAGCTAGCAGCTAACATTAGCAGCTACCACTGGCAGCTGATGCTACATGGAGGAGAATATGTCAGCTGAAGCTAGCAGCTAACGCTAGCAGCTAACATTGGCAGCTAATGCTTCATGGAGAAGAATATGTCAGCTAGCAACTAACGCTAGCAGCTCATGTTAGCAGCTCACATTAGCAGCTAACGCTAGCAGCTTAGACTACATGGAGGAGAGTACGTCAGCGAAAGCTAGCAGCTAACATTCAGAGCTAATGCTACAAGACTCATCCTACATTTCCCATGATGCCCTGCAGCCTAGCGTGGTGTCCTAGCTTGGGGACAAATGAGGATGTTGGATGACCAAGTGAGGGAGCGTTAGCTCGTCTCTGTGACATCTGTGGTTGTTTTTATATAAACGTCAACGTCGTGAAAACATCTAGTGAGTGTTTGAGGAGTCGACCCTCAAACAGACACAGTCACAGCTGTTCACACACTGATCAGAGCTCTTAACCCACGTGTTTCCATCCGTCCGTCAGAGATTTCAAGAGATGAAAACAAACCTGGTAGGAGTCTTTGTCCTCGCGGTCCAGAGAGCGACTCACCGACACTTCTCCCGTATCCGTGTCGATGGTGAACAGACCTTTAGGGTCCTGGTCTGAACCAGGTCCGCTCAGTCTGAAGATGTGAGGCTGGGACTTCTCTGTGGGGATCACCTGCATCAACAACACATCAACGTTAACGTTAAGCGCTAACACACGCCAACGCGCAACGCAACACACGCAACACACGTTAACACAAGTTAACACACGTTAACACAAGTTAACATTAACACACGTTAACACACGTTAACACACGTTAACACACGTTAACACAAGTTAACGTTAACACACGTTAACACACGTTAACACAAGTTAACATTAACACACGTCAACGCGGTTAACGCACACACGCAACACACGCACGTTAACACACGTTAACACACGTTAACACACGTTAACACAAGTTAACATTAACACACGTCAACGTTAAGTTAACGTTAACACACGTTAACACAAGTTAACATTAACACACATCAACGTTAAGTTAACGTTAACACACGTTAACACACGTTAACACATGTTAACACATGTTAACACAAGTTAACATTAACACACGTTAATACACGTTAATACACGTTAACACACGTTAACACACGTTAACACACGTTAACATTAACACACGTTAACATTAACACACGTTAACACACGTTAACACAAGTTAACATTAACACACGTAAACGTTAACACACGTCAACGTTAAGTTAACGTTAACACACGTTAACACATGTTAACATTAACGCACGTTAACACAAGTTAACATTAACACATGTTAACATTAACACACGTTAACACACGTTAACAC
>CM028931.1:18519301-18549301 GCA_016801845.1 Polydactylus sextarius
TCAAATCTGAGGTGACGACGTGATGAGAATCAACAATCTGGTCCCAGTTCGTTTCCACTGAGCCTCAGGAAACAACATCTACTGTCTATGAATAACAACTCTCATTGTTTCTTACCCTGCCGATGGGTCGGGGGAACGGAGGTCTCTGGTTCTCTGTCACGATCATCGGAGGAACCAGCAGGGCCCTCCTGGACCTGACAGGAGCCACCGGACCCAGACCCAGACCGAGGAGGTTCTGAGACACAGAGGAGGAGAAACCAGGTCAAGGTCTGGACAGTTACACCATGAAATCTTTACTAACTCAAAACAAACACACACACAAGAGGAGGAGATGATGAGGTCAGGGTTTAGGATCAGGACCAGGGTCCTCAGACTGGGTCATAAAATGTCCCACAATCCCGTGCAGCGAGGTCTTTGTAACATGGTCGTGGTTTGGATCATTTCAGAGTCACAAACAAACAAACAACAGACTGTGAACATTGTCAACAACAGTCGACTGGAACAAGTGAAGGACAAAAGAGACGAATCAACAGAAACATCAGGTTGTCTCACTGAGACTCCAACATGTTTCTGTATTAATCTGCTTGATCCGCATCTGTATCAATAACTGTATCAATATCTGTATCAATAAACGTATCAATATCTGTATCAATAACCGTATCAATATCTGTATCAATATCTGTATCAATAAACGTATCAATATCTGTATCAATAACCGTATCAATATCTGTATCAATAACTGTATCAATAACCGTATCAATATCTGTATCAATAACCGTATCAATATCTGTATCAATAACTGTATCAATATCTGTATCAATAAACGTATCAATATCTGTATCAATAACTGTATCAATATCTGTATCAATAAACGTATCAATATCTGTATCAATAACCGTATCAATATCTGTATCAATAACTGTATCAATAACCGTATCAATAGTGTTTGGCCTTAGTCTGTGAAGACGTCAAAGTCAAACAACAACAAACAGACCAGTTGTAGTTTCAACAGCTGTAAACTGATCATTGTTGTGACGTAACATTGTAACGTTGTAACATTGTAACATTGTGACGTTGTAACATAACATTGTAACGTTGTAACATCGTAATGTCGTAACGTAACATTGTAATGTTGTAACGTCATAACATTGTAACACTGTAATGTCGTAATGTCGTAACGTTGCAACATTGTAACGTACTGTAACATTGTAACGTAACATTACAACGTCATAACGTTGTAACGTAACATTGTAACATTGTAACGTTACGTTGAAATGTCGTAACTTTGTAACATCGTAACTTTGTAACTTTGTAACGTCGTAAAGTTGTAACATAGCGTTGTACCATTGCAACGTCGTAACATTGTAACGTAACATTGTAACGTCGTAATGTCGTAACGTTACGTTGTAACATCGTAATGTCGTAACGTAACATTGTAACGTTGTAACGTTACGCTGTAACATCGTAATGTCGTAACGTAACATTGTAACATCGTAACGTCGTAACATCGTAACGTTGTAACGTAACATTGTAACGTAACATTGTAACGTCATAACGTAACATTGTAATGTTGTGACGTAACGTCGTAACGTAACATTCTAACGTCGTAACGTGGTAAAGTTGTAACGTAACGTTGTAACATCGCAACGTCGTAACATCGCAACGTCGTAACATTGCAACGTCGTAACATTGCAACGTCGTAACATTGTAACGTAACATTGTAACGTAACATTGTAACGTTGTAACGTCGTAACGTTGCGCTGTAACATCGTAATGTCGTAACGTTACGTTGTAACGTTGTAACGTCACGTTCTAACATTGTGACGTTGTAACGTCGTAACGTAACATTCTAACGTTGTGATGTTGTAACATTGTAACATTGTAATGTTGTAACGTCGTAACGTAACATTGTAACATCGTAACGTCGTAACGTTGTAACGTCATAACGTAACATTGTAATGTTGTGACGTTGTAACGTCGTAACGTAACATTCTAACCTCGTAACGTGGTAAAGTTGTAACGTAACGTTGTAACATTGCAACGTCGTAACATTGTAACGTAACGTTGTAACGTCATAATGTTACGCTGTAACATCGTAATGTCGTAACGTAACATTGTAACGTCATAACGTCACGTTCTAACGTTGTGACGTAACGTCGTAACGTAACATTCTAACGTTGTGACGTTGTAACATTGTAACATTGTGATGTTGTAACGTCGTAACGTAACATTGTAACGTCGTAATGTGGTAAAGTTGTAACGTAACGTTGTAACATTGCAACGTCGTAACATTGTAATGTAACATTGTAACGTAACATTGTAACGTGGTAAAGTTGTAACGTACTGTTGTAACATTGTAACGTCGTAACGTAACATTGTAATGTTGTGACATTGTAACGTCGTAACGTCGTAACATCATAACGTTGTAACATCATAACATTGTAACGTAACATTGTAACGTAACGTTGTGACGTTGTAACGCTGTAACGTTGTAACATTGTGATGTTGTAACGTCATAACGTAACATTGTAACGTCGTAACATGGTAAAGTTGTAACGTAACGTTGTAACATTGTAATGTCGTAACGTAACATTGTAACGTTGTGATGTTGTAACGTTGTGATGTTGTAACGTTGTAACATTGTAACGTCGTAACGTAACATTGTAATGTTGTGATGTTGTAACGTCGTAACGTTGTAACATTGTGATGTGTAACGTAACGTCGTGATGTTGTAATGTTGTGATGTTGTAACGTTGTGATGTGTAACGTAACGTTGTGATGTTGTAACGTCATAACGTAACGTTGTAACGTCTTAACATGGTAAAGTTGTAACATAACGTTGTAACATTGTAATGTCGTAACGTAACATTGTAACGTTGTGATGTTGTAACGTTGTGATGTTGTAACGTCGTAACATTGTAACATTGTGATGTGTAACGTAACGTTGTGATGTTGTAACGTTGTGATGTTGTAACGTTGTGATGTTGTAACGTTGTAACATTGTAACGTCGTAACGTAACATTGTAATGTTGTGATGTTGTAACGTCGTAACATTGTAACATTGTGATGTGTAACGTAACGTTGTGATGTTGTGATGTTGTAACGTTGTGATGTTGTAACGTTGTAACGTTGTAACGTTGTAACGTCTTAACATCGTAACACTGTCACCGTCTTCCTCGGTGAAGAGGACAATCATCCGTCTGCCGCTGCAGGACCAGCTTTTCTGTTTGTTATGTGACGTTTGATTGAGCAACAAGAGCTGAATGATCTCGTCTTACTGTCCTCCGCCACATATTGATCATCAACTCCACCCTGACTGTTTCCTCCATGAGCCGGTGGAGGAAGTGAAATTCATCACGACGCCGTTTCTTATCCTTCTGAAGCCGCTGCAGCTCTGGACGAGTGTTTGATGGTCACGGGAGACGAAGATGAAGATGAAGAAGATGAAGAAGATGAAGAAGGAACGATGGACGGACGGAGGAAGGAACAATAGACGCGACGTTCCCTCAGCTCCGCAGCTTCTGCAGATTCTTCAACAGTAATTGAAGCAGAAATAACGAGAGCTGTTTAAAGTCGGAGCCTCTGGAGACGACGTCGACGCTCTGAACTTCATCTTGTGTCTAATTTATGATCCCACTTCTTCACTGGAGACACATGAAACATCTTCTTCTTCTATCTGGCTGCTGGTTTAATCACCAATCTTTGTCCACTTCACTTTATGTTTAATTCTTAATAATTAATACTTACGTATCTGTTGTCATGACGACTACATCTAGTTTATTTCTTTGCTCTTTGAAGTTTCTAAATGAATCACTCTTTCTTTTTCAACTAATAAACATCTTTAGTTCACTAACTTGACCTAAATAAACCTTCCACTTATAAACATGAAGCACAAACAGAGATATTCACAGTAAAATCAGGAGCGTTAGCGTTTCTTCTTCTTCTCCAGGTGCTTGGACAGGTTGGTTGTGTCCGAATGACTCCTGAGAGGCGACTGACGGCCAATCACATCTCTCCCTCTGAGCTGCTCCTCCTAGGTCGTTAACGTCAGTACGAATATCTGCTCAGTTTTTAATCCATCGACATGAACGACATCTTTGTTTGTGCTAGGCTACTAGCATGTTACCGTGACCCGTCTGACGCTAGGCTACTAGCATGTTACCGTGACCCGTCTGACGCTAGGCTACTAGCATGTTACCGTGACCCGTCTGGCGCTAGGCTACTAGCATGTTACCGTGACCCGTCTGGCGCTAGGCTACTAGCATGTTACTGACCCGTCTGGCGCTAGGCTACTAGCATGTTACCGTGACCCGTCTGGCGCTAGGCTACTAGCATGTTACCGTGACCCGTCTGGCGCTAGGCTACTAGCATGTTACCGTGACCCGTCTGACGCTAGGATTACCGTGACCCGTCTGACGCTAGGCTACTAGCATCGTTACCGTGACCCGTCTGACGCTAGGCTACTAGCATTTTGCTGTGACCCGTCTGACGCTACACTACTAGCATGTTACCGTGACCCGTCTGACGCTAGGCTACTAGCATGTTACCGTGACCCGCCTGGCGCCAGGGCTACTAGCATGTTACCGCGACCCGCCTGGCGCTAGGCTACTAGCATGTTACCGCGACCCGCCTGGCGCCAGGCTACTAGCATGTTACCGTGACCCGTCTGACGCTAGGCTACTAGCATGTTACCGTGACCCGTCTGACGCTAGGCTACTAGCATGTTACCGTGACCCGTCTGACGCTAGGCTACTAGCATGTTGCCGTGACCCGCCTGACGCCAGGCTACTAGCATGTTACCGCGACCCGCCTGACGCCAGGGCTACTAGCATGTTACCGTGACCCGTCTGACGCTAGGCTACTAGCATGTTGCCGTGACCCGTCTGACGCTAGGCTACTAGCATGTTACCGTGACCCGTCTGACGCTACACCACTAGCATGTTACCGTGACCCGTCTGACGCTAGGCTGCTAGAATGTTAACATGGCCCGTCTGATGCTAGGCTACTAGCATGTTACCGTGACCCGTCTGGCGCTAGGCTACTAGCATACTAGCATTGTTGCTGTGACCCGTCTGTAGGCTACTAGCATGTTACCTTGACCCATCTGACGCTACACTACTAGCATGTTACTGTGACCCGCCTGACGCTATTACTAGCATGTTAACATGGCCCGTCCTGATGCTAGGCTACTAGCATGTTACCGCGGACCCGTCTGATGCTAGGCTACTAGCATCGTTGCTGTGACCCGTCTGACGCTAGGCTACTAGCATTGTTGCTGTGACCCGTCTGATGCTAGGCTACTAGCATGTTACCGTGACCCGTCTGATGCTAGGCTACTAGCATCGTTGCTGTGATCCGTCTGACGCTAGGCTACTAGCATGTTACCGTGACCCGTCTGACGCTAGGCTACTAGCATGTTACCGTGACCCGTCTGACGCTAGGCTACTAGCATGTTACCGTGACCCGTCTGACGCTAGGCTACTAGCATGTTACCGTGACCCGTCTGACGCTAGGCTGCTATCATGTTACCGTGACCCGTCTGACGCTAGGCTACTAGCATGTTACCGTGACCCGTCTGGCGCTAGGCTACTAGCATGTTACCGTGACCCGTCTGACGCTATGCTACTAGCATCGTTACCGTGACCCGTCTGACGCTAGGCTACTAGCATTTTGCTGTGACCCGTCTGACGCTACACTACTAGCATGTTACCGTGACCCGTCTGACGCTACACTACTAGCATGTTACCGCGGACCCGCCTGAAGCTAGGCTACTAGCATGTTACCGTGACCCGTCTGACGCTAGGCTACTAGCATGTTGCCGTGACCCGTCTGACGCTAGGCTACTAGCATGTTACCGTGACCCGTCTGACGCTACACTACTAGCATGTTACCGTGACCCGTCTGACGCTAGGCTACTAGAATGTTAACATGGCCCGTCTGATGCTAGGCTACTAGCATGTTACCGTGACCCGTCTGACGCTAGGCTACTAGCATGTTGCCATGACCCGTCTGACGCTAGGCTACTAGCATGTTACCGTGACCCGTCTGACGCTACACCACTAGCATGTTACCGTGACCCGTCTGACGCTAGGCTGCTAGAATGTTAACATGGCCCGTCTGATGCTAGGCTACTAGCATGTTACCGTGACCCGTCTGGCGCTAGGCTACTAGCATACTAGCATTGTTGCTGTGACCCGTCTCGTGCTAGGCTACTAGCATGTTACCTTGACCCATCTGACGCTACACTACTAGCATGTTACTGTGACCCGTCTGACGCTTGGCTACTAGCATGTTAACATGGCCCGTCTGATGCTAGGCTACTAGCATGTTACCGTGACCCGTCTGATGCTAGGCTACTAGCATCGTTGCTGTGACCCGTCTGACGCTAAGCTACTAGCATTGTTGCTGTGACCCGTCTGATGCTAGGCTACTAGCATGTTACCGTGACCCGTCTGATGCTAGGCTACTAGCATCGTTGCTGTGATCCGTCTGACGCTAGGCTACTAGCATGTTACCGTGACCCGTCTGACGCTAGGCTACTAGCATGTTACCGTGACCCGTCTGACGCTAGGCTACTAGCATGTTACCGTGACCCGTCTGACGCTAGGCTACTAGCATGTTACCGTGACCCGTCTGACGCTAGGCTGCTATCATGTTACCGTGACCCGTCTGACGCTAGGCTACTAGCATGTTACCGTGACCCGTCTGGCGCTAGGCTACTAGCATGTTACCGCGACCGCCTGACGCTATGCTACTAGCATCGTTACCGTGACCCGTCTGACGCTAGGCTACTAGCATTTTGCTGTGACCCGTCTGACGCTACACTACTAGCATGTTACCGTGACCCGTCTGACGCTACACTACTAGCATGTTACCGTGACCCGTCTGAAGCTAGGCTACTAGCATGTTACCGTGACCCGTCTGACGCTAGGCTACTAGCATGTTGCCGTGACCCGTCTGACGCTAGGCTACTAGCATGTTACCGTGACCCGTCTGACGCTACACTACTAGCATGTTACCGTGACCCGTCTGACGCTAGGCTACTAGAATGTTAACATGGCCCGTCTGATGCTAGGCTACTAGCATGTTACCGTGACCCGTCTGGCGCTAGGCTACTAGCATACTAGCATTGTTGCTGTGACCCGTCTCGTGCTAGGCTACTAGCATGTTACCTTGACCCATCTGACGCTACACTACTAGCATGTTACTGTGACCCGTCTGACACTTGGCTACTAGCATGTTAACATGGCCCGTCTGATGCTAGGCTACTAGCATGTTACCGTGACCCGTCTGATGCTAGGCTACTAGCATCGTTGCTGTGACCCGTCTGACGCTAGGCTACTAGCATTGTTACTGTGACCCGTCTGATGCTAGGCTACTAGCATGTTACCGTGACCCGTCTGATGCTAGGCTACTAGCATCGTTGCTGTGACCCGTCTGACGCTAGGCTACTAGCATTGTTGCTGTGACCCGTCTGGTCCTAGGATACTAGCATGTTACCGTGACCCGTCTCGTGCTAGGCTACTAGCATGTTACCTTGACCCGTCTCGTGCTAGGCTACTAGCATGTTACCTTGACCCGTCTCGTGCTAGGCTACTAGCATACTAGCATTGTTGCTGTGACCCGTCTCGTGCTAGGCTACTAGCATGTTACCGCGACCCGTCTGACGCTAGGCTACTAGCATGTTACCGTGACCCGTCTGACGCTACACTACTAGCATGTTAACATGGCCCGTCTGATGCTAGGCTACTAGCATGTTACCGTGACCCGTCTGATGCTAGGCTACTAGCATCGTTGCTGTGACCCGTCTGACGCTACACTACTAGCATGTTAACATGGCCCGTCTGATGCTAGGCTACTAGCATGTTACCGTGGCCCGTCTGATGCTAGGATACTAGCATGTTACCGTGACCCGCTACTGAGGCTACTAGCAATGTTGCTGTGACCCATCTGGCGCTAGGCTACTAGCATTGTTGCTGTGACCCGTCTGACGCTAGGCTACTAGCATTGTTGCTGTGACCCGTCTGACGCTAGGCTACTAGCATTGTTGCTGTGACCCGTCTGACGCTAGGCTACTAGCATTGTTGCTGTGACCCGTCTGACGCTAGGCTACTAGCATTGTTGCTGTGACCTGGCCTCATAATTTCGTGTCTCAACCTGCAGGTGGCGACAGTATTAACAACAGGCTGTTTACAGTTGTGTTTAATATAAATAGTCATAAAAAGGTGTTTTTCTTCGTTAATAATGAGACTGGATCAATATTGTATAGAAACACATTTGGGACCAAGTGATTCTTCTATTATGTTTCAGCAGCTTCATCAAATATTCAGCGTCAGCTCCAGGTGTTAAACCAACCATTAACAGACGTAGTGAAATGTCACGTCAACACTGGTTTGGACGTTTTCCTTCTTCAGATCAATGATGTTAAAGCGTCTGGGGACCAGTCGTTATGTTGACTGATGATGATTATTGATTATTTGATTCAGATTCATCAACGTTGTGACGACAGATGTTTCTGAATGTTTGATGAACGTGTCCTCATCAACATTTACACGCTAATCATCAATAAAACAACAATTAAACAGAGTTTTAACTCCACAGGGTGAGTTTATGTCCAATTAGTCGTCGTGGCAACGGCAGCTCTGCTCCTTAATGAGACCTTAACAAGTCTTTGACCTGTAATAAAATCAAAACTCACCCTGAGGTTCGGTCGCGTCTCCTCCGTCGGTCTGGTGATCTCCACCTGAGCCACGTCATCGGCGTGTGGACTGACGCCGTGGACGTAGACGACCGAGTCCACGTCCGAAACCTCCACGTCCCCATCGTGAAGAAGAACCAGGTTCAGGTCCTGGTCCACGTGGAACCTGGAGTCAGACACGTCGAACATCGCGCCTTCGTTCCCGGCGCAGTCGTCGAACTCAACTGGAAGAAGAAACAGTTTGAGTAAAGACAAGAAGTCCGACACCCTGAGGACAACAAACACCTGAACCTCCGCTTCACCTCGACCTCCTGCTGATGACGACGAAGGAGAAACTCAACGTGTTGACGAGTAAAAACCAGAATCTACTGCAACGTCATGATTCATGTTCACAAGAACCAAGTCCTGAGACCCAGACCAGGAGGATCCGGTTCCTGAGGAAGATCTGGATCAACATCAAACTAAAGTCTCTGAAGCTTCAAAGTAACATGTAAACAAATGTCCAGACCTGAACAACAACCAGGAACCTCGTCACCCGAGTCTGGATCTGAGTCTGGATGCGGAGCACAGACTTCTGGGTAACGTAGTTGATGCTGCTACTGCAGCTGGTCGTGTTAACCTGCTGGACCCAGTATTAGACGCGTCGTCGTATTGACTGGATGTTGTTTTCCTCTGACCCGTGACAGACTGCGGGACTGGTCAGACCAGACTCTTCACGTTCATGTTGACGAGTTCGTTTCGTTTCTCATTACAGCGTCAGATCGTCTCAATGAGACGTGCTTCTCATTAGAGGATGAAAATTACAACGTCAAACGGTGTCAGAGGCACAACGCAGCGTTTGATGCTTTCTAATGCTTTTTTTATTTATTTCATACAGAGCGGAAGAGCTTTGAAGTCAAACAATGACAAGTTACCCTCCTCCACCTCCTCCTCCTCCACCTCCTGTAGAGAAGACGTCAACTACTGAACCATGAGGATTAACGTCAACACAAACCTTCTGATTTAACTTCACACAACAACCTGGAGACTTTTACTCACATTACACAACAAAGTGACGCTAAATATCACGTGTATTGACTTTAAATGTTCTAAAAATGAGCTCATTCATCCATCCATTTATCCATCTATTCATCCATCCATTCATCCATCCATTCATCCATCCATCCTCCTCTGAAACGCCTCCATCTGATTATTCAGTGACAGGATGATTCTTCATCATCAAAGTGTCAGTAACCATCAAACATCAACGTCATATTAAAGTCTGAGTGAACAAACATCTTTTCTCTCTGTCCATCATCATGAGTTTTATTTCCGTCTGTAGTCAGATGATGTTAAAGGTCACGTGACGAGACCTTCCTGAGACCGACCTCAGGAGATAACATCATCATCATCTTCACCACTGACACCAAACGCAAACGGTCTCGGTCCCGGATGTTTGTTTCTGTTTATAACCACATAAAATGTGCTGAATCACCGGATTAGAAATGTGCAAATACAGATTATGATAATCTGACATTTGGAGAATAAGAAGAGACGAGAAGAAGATCACGTCTTCACTGTGAGCTGAGTCAGAGCAAATTAATAAAGAGGAGCAGCTCGGAGAGGAGGATGATGAAGATGACAACACAGTTTCATCACCTGAAACTTTTCAGAACACAAACCTCTGACATTTCTAAACCGTCAGGATCAATGAAACGTCAGATCAATAATCTTTACTGGTCGTCAACTGGACACTGCGTCTGTCTGTAAATGTTAAAACGACGGGTCGTCCCCAGTCAGTCACTCATCTATTGATCATCTATTGATCATCTGATGATGACTAATATTTGATCAGTCTAGTTTCTAACGTTACCTTCAGTATTTGTCATAATCATCATGTTAATGTCTGAACCGTCACCACGTTAGTCGTCACAATCATCATCGAATCTGGACCGGTTTAATGCTAACACTAATGCTAATGTTAATGCTAATGCTAACGCTAACGGACCTGAACTGACGACAGAACAACTTGTGCCAACGTTCAGAAGATAAATAAAGAGTCTGAGTATTTATATTAACATATTTAAATCAGTATTTTCATATCTACACGATGCAGCTGAAGCAGGTGAGACAGGAGCCTGAAGCAGAAAGAAACGATCGATCACTTTCTCTGCAGTTTCCTCGACCGCTGAGCAGAGCAGGAGACGAGCCGGCGCTCAACGTGACGTAACGTTGAGAAGAAACTTTTGACACAAAATAATCGTGTCACCGGTTTGACAGCAGAGATCATTATCTGCTCCGTCTGCAGCTGAAGGTGGAGAGTCAACATGTTGTTTCCTTCGTTATTAAACATCCAAACATCCCCACGTTTTCACTGGACCAAATCAAACCAACCCCTGCAGCTGCACTCTGGGAAATAACCCCTCAGACCTCCACGTTAAAACTTGGTTTGGATATTTTCATTTGTTCTTCTCTCAGAGGAACCAACCAGACGAGGAACGGTTAAAAACACAAAGTCTCTTTGTGCCAGAAACAAGCGTAGTAACATTAAGTTTAATAAAGAAAAACCACCTCGACAGCAGCTGAACGTCTCAGTGTGATAATTACACACACACACCGACGCCGTGTTTCTCTAAATTTATCTGCCTGAGAAAAACCCAAGGCTGCTGCTGTTTGAACACACAAACTACATATTGACTCAAACCTTCAGACAGTCAGAGTGAAGTTTAAGTTTAGGTTGTGACCTGAAGACGCAGCGTGGAAACACGAAGCGACGTCTGACACCGCGACATGTTCCTGGTCTTATTTATCACGTCGGAGCAGCAGGTTTCACCAAAAATAACACGACGCAGGCGAGGAGATAAAATAACGAGCTGCTGGTGTGAACTAGAGCTGAGGTTGCTCCGTGTTGGAGACGAACAGCAGCTTCACTATGTGAAGAAACCTGAAGGTGGAAAGTCATTGACCGTGAGGTGACTGAGGCGCTGCAGCGGTGAATGACGCAGCGTCTGATCTCTGAAGTTTCTTTGATGCAGCTGCAGAAACGTTGAGTCTGACTGGTCACGTCTGATCTTGTGGTGTCTTGTGGGCGTCTCAGGATGTTTGTAGCCTCTGACGGTCTCAGGACGCGGCTTCGTTGGTGTGAATGAAGCGGTTCCAACGTCTGGTCGCAGCGGCGCCGTATTAATCCAGACAGTTTGGTGTCTGTGCTGCCAGGAGCTGCTGCTGCCTCCGTTGGTTCACATTAAAACACGTTTCATCTGCTGTGACTGATGTTTGTCAGATCCTCTGATAGTTTCTCTGCCGGTTGTATCAGAAGTGATGACGGAGCGTGCCGCAGACTGAAGTGGTAGAAACACTTCAAACACGTCATCAGTCTGACAATCAACACTTCACCTGATGGTTAAATGTTTTCTCTGCATCAGAGAACAGAGATTATTGAATGATCCAACATTTCCCTCCTCATCTGTGTCTAAATCAAAGTGTTACAGTCCAAACCCGAACCACACAACCAGTCTGGTCGTGTGTGGCGTTACAACAGGAGCATCACAACGCTATGAACTGTGGGTAATTTAAACCAGGTGATAAAAGATCAAGAGATCAAGTCTGCAGGAAGACGTTGTCCAGTAAAACCAGTAGAAGCAGCAGCGATGGAGCAAAGCTCCAAACAACACGTCTGTTGGTCTGTTTTCAGTCTGGATCATGAGGATCTGGTTCCACCAGATCAACTGGTCTGGGTCTGAATCAAACAGGAAGTCGTCGTCCAGTAAAACCAGTAGAAGAAGAAAAGAAACGATGACGCGTCTTTTCTTTTTGTGTCTAAACCTTCAAACATCACAACGCTCTGACCTGTGTTTCAGATAAAAGATTGTTTTCATTTGTATCATTTCTTCATTAAAGATTAGAGATGAAGCATAAACATTTGTAACAACTTCAAAATAAAAGCCTGAGCCTGACTCTCCTCCATCTCTCAGCATGTCTGTGCTGTGACATTTAGAAATACCTCATAAACATATCATGTCGTTTTTAAATCACCGTCACGTCGAGGTTCCTGATCTCGACGTCTTAAAGAGACAAACACGTGGTCGTATTTCTGCTGCCATCGTCTGACATTTAGTTTCTGTCGCTGCTGATTTAAAAACCTCAACGTTCAGGTGACTCAGGTGAGTCCAGACCAGACCGACACACGTGTGGACGCTCTCCTACACTGTCCTAATGGCCTTCACTGTAATTAAAGCCATTTGTCACCAGCGCGTGTTGATTTATGGTCAAATTAAAAATACAGCAGGAAGGAAGCTGCCGCTCCTCGCAGGGTGATTAATACGGCGCCGTTACAGGCGTGAGGGCGGCGTGATCCGGGTCGTGGATGGTTGGACGACGTAATCCTGCACTCGGGGAATCTCCCCGTCTTTAATTGACTTTTTTTTTGCTGTAGAAACATTTGGCCCAGAGCCTGAAACAGCGATAAACAGATGGTTAAAATATGTTTTACTGGTAAATATAATAGTTGAACATCTGACGGCTGTTTGCCTCAAGTAACTGAGCTGAAATAATGAGGCACTCCGCGGCGTCGCTGAGGACCGGAGGTGTTCAAGTGATGGAAACATTCGTGTTTCTAACATTTCTATCTTTCATAAGACTCAGGAAGTCAAAGAGTCAGACACAAGTAAAAGTAAAACGGATGAGAGAGCTGCTCCATTTGTCCAATTTATCTAAAACCACTCAGCGATATCAGATCTCAAGTGCTTTTAAATTGGTCAGATGGTGAATCTGTGCCAGATACTTTCTGCTTCGGGCTGAACGCCAGCGACGGCGAGCTGCCGCCTGCAGAGGGCGACTGCTGCAGGTCAAAGCTGCTTCGTTAACAAATGACTGAGCATTTGTGTTTGTGGAGGAGTCGTGTTTGCTGCTTCGCTCTGCTCTGTGCAGATAAGACGATTTATATTCTGTCAGCGCCCGCGGCCTCCTGCACGCCGTAAAATCTAAACTGTACTTTCACCTCAGGTTTGCATGAATTAACGACCCGTAATGTCGTTTTACGGCGTCCACGTCCGGTTTCTGCACAGTAGCATCAACTTTTACTGCCTCAAACAAACAGCTTGCAGAAGTAAGGTGAGATATAACGACGTCTGATGGTCGATACATCTCAAAGAAACGTCCGTCTGCAGAAAGACGGCGCCTGAACGTTGAAACGCTAAACACACTGCAGCAGAACCTGAAAACATCACAACTTTACTGCAGCAAAATATCTGAAAACATCACAACTGTTGCGATAAAAGATCTAAAAACACTGGCTGATAAATTCTGTTCATAGTTTCTACAACATTAATAATCTACAACTATGTATTGATAACAAAGTCAAACTTCTTCACCTGAATTAAATTAAAGTTTGACACAGTGAAATGAATTAGCTGCATTCAGACGTCGAAGTTTTACGTCAATCATCATCATCATCATCAGCTGCTACAACATGATCGTGGTTTTAAAGGACGAACTCGTAACAACAGTGACGATCACCCTGTGGTTTGTTTCCAGTGACCGACGTCCTCGACCCCGGCAGGTTTCTACCGTTACAACCCGATGTAATTACACCTGGAGCTGGTGCAGCAGGTGGCGCCGTGCTGAGCTTCATTTCCATAAATCTCCATGTGTCTCTGCAGCTTCAGGATGAATCACAAACACTCCACACACGTGGGGTGGTCCAAATTTAACAGAACGTGTGGTGGGCGAGCGCGTGAATACGCTGGAGTCTCGTCAGACGTGGGAAGAAATCAGATAAATAAATGTGAACATCCAGTAGAAAGTGTCAAGATGTTTTAATCTGGACGAGACGCGGCCGCTTCCTACGTCCTCATTCAGCTGCTGCTGGTTTAAATAAAAGCTCTTTTACTCAGAAGGAAACTGAGCTGCCACTGACCATTATTTAGATGATCAATGAATCAATTGATCTGTTGGTTATTTTCTCAATTAATCAACGACTGAAGGATACAAAATAAGATTTATTTAATAATATTTTTTATTACCATTATTATACCATTATTATATTTAATAAACTAAACAGGTTTTTATACTAAAGAAATAAAACTAATTCAGGTACATTAGCTTAACATTAGCAACGTTAGCTAACAAAACTTTGCTAAGCTAACATAAAGTTTATTTTAAAGTTTTGTTAATCAACTTATTTCATAACTTTGTTCATATAATTTAAAAAATAATGTACCAGGAATAAATAAAGTAAATCTATTTATCTAATGATTATTGTTACAAACGATTGATTGGTTGATTATTTCTTTAAATTAATTGATGATTAATCGAATAAAAAGGAACAAAAAACTAATTTTATTAAATAAATAAAACAGATTTTGTATAAAAGTTGTTTTAAACAACATAAAAACTTAAATATCTGAATGAACAATAGTAGCAGAACTTAGAGACATGTACAGATATGTAATCTGGCTAAATTAGTTTAACGTTAGCAACGTTAGCTAACTTGGCTACATTAACTAAACTTACTTAATAACTGTTTATTAAAACTTTGTTTGTATAATAAAATTGTCCAGGTAATTATCTATTTATCCATCGACAGACGGAAACTTTCTAACAAACAGTAGGATGCAGCTGGTGTCTGTCAGTTTCTTCTTCTACTGTTTATTGGACGTAGCATGATGATACTACCTCCATCGAACAGTAGAAGAAGAAACTGAAGACGTTTTATCTATTTATCCGTCTATGGTTCAAAGTTTCTGACAAACAGTAGGATACAGTGTCCTATTAAACTTTCTTCTTCTACTGTTTATTGGACGTAGTATGACGATATCATCTCCAACGAACAGTAGAAGAAGAAACAGATGTTTTGATTATCTATCTGTTTAAATGGTTGGACATTAATTTAACCATCGACTGAATCGATCAGCTGTCGTTGTTTAACCAGACACAGTGTCTGTAGATTACAGTCTGTGATAAAAGCAGCCGCCGTCTCTGCAGCGTAGAAACATCTATATTCATGTGTGAGAGTGAATGTAAAGTCTGTGGCGGCGGACCCCCCGTGGTGAGCGGCGTTTGTGCTGACAGCAGTATATTCAAGGTAATGGAGGCACTCTGCCGTCCAGGAGCTGAGCACTAAAGCTGAACTGAGTTGTGTCTCCCACTACACGCTCGGCTGAACCTCCAGATGACTGAAATGTCGCAGCGGCTGACCGAATCAAACACAATAACGCTGGAGAGGAGGAAAAAAACGCGGAGGCTGCAGCAGAAAACGCTCACATTTGTCATATTTTGCTGTCGAGGTGGAGGAGGTTGTGTTTTCTAATGGAGAGGCTGTCGGCCACTGGAGGACCACTTCAGCAACAGAAAAGAGAGAAAAGTTTGAGCTGCTACGATCGCAGGTAACCAACATGATGAAAGAAATGACACAACATGAATTATTCTGCTTTGAATTTACATATTTTCATTGTGTTTCATCACGTCGTGCAAATAAAGCTGCAACAGCTCTGCATCAATTATTAAAGCACAGCAACGACGAGGAGGAAGAGGAGGAGGAAGAGTGACAGTCAAGAGGTTAGCTCCACGTTAGCAAAGTTAGCTAACTTGGCTACATTCACTAATAACTAATTAATAACTTTGCTGGTAGAAAAACTAAACCAACTAATTATCTATTTATCAAAAGGAGCAAACAGTTCATCCTACTGTTCGTCACAAAGTTTCTTCTTCTACTGTTTACTGGATGCAGCATGATGATACTACCTCCAATAAACAGTAGAAGAAGAAACAGACGACGTTTTGATTCCCTACTAAAATTAAATTAAACAGCTCTGCATCAATTATTAAAGCATGAAGAAGAAGAAGTAGAGTCAAGACATTAGCTTCACATTAGCAAAGTGAAAGTGGCTGAGGAAAGGTTTACCCAGCATGCATCAGTGCAGTGTTTCCTCCAGGAGACAATATCAACAAATCAAAGAAGATAATTCATCATCTGTCGTTGTTGACAAACACAAACACGCGGTCACTTCCTGTCTGACCTTGTACAAGCGTCTGTCCTTTATGAAACCGTCCGTCCGACGCCACCTGGTAACGTTTGACCTGGAAACCGGGGACACAACTGTCACGGCCGCCGTCATCGTGGCTACCGCCGCCGTCGTCATGGTTACCGCCGCCGCCGTCGTCATGGCTGCACACGTTGACGACCTGCGACACAAAGAGAAGCAGAGAAGAAGTTTCTGTGGTGAAAAGTCGTGAATGAACGTTCAGTATGAAAACCTTGTCTCTTGTTTCTCTTCACGCAGGTTTTTCTTCCTGATAAGTTTCTTTTTTTAACAACTAAAAGTCAAAGTGACACTTTGTTAATTTCTCTCAGCTGCGTCTTCTTTCTGTCCTTCTGTCTTTCTGAAGTTACATTTAATTAAACGTGTTAATAAGCTTCGTTTTCTCTTTAAAAGGTCGAGAATCATTTGACTGTTGTTTTCTGTTGTTTTATGTTTAAATTAAAAGTTTAAATACATTTCTTAAGAAGTGACTTTGACTCTTTGTTTTGATGTTTTCAGGTCGGGTCGTCGTCTCCATGGAAACACGACCTGTTTCTCTTCTCTTTTATCTGTGACACGTTAAAGTGAAGGAAGCGGTGACGACGCGTTTTATTTATTCTGAAGATGTGAAGATGAAATCCAGAGATGCTGCGACTCATCTGGACCACCAGAGGTCAAACCGCCAAACTCTGGACCTCTGGACTGCTAGTCCTCTGGTCCTCTGGACTGCTGGACCTCTGGTCCTCTAGACCACTGGACCTCTGGACCACTGGACCACTGGACCACTGCTGGACCTCTGGACTGCTGGACCTCTGGTCCTCTGGACCACTGGACCACTGGACCTCTGGACTGCTGGACCTCTGGTCCTCTAGACCACTGGACCACTGGACCACTGGACCTCTGGACCTCTGGACCTCTGGACCTCTTTTTAGTTTTTTATGAGAACAGTAGAAAACTGTAACATACTTTCACTGACGGAACCAGAACCAGAACCAGAATCAGGAACAGAACCAGATGCTAGGTGTTTTTTTAGAAACCCCCTGTGGACCAGGAGGTAAAAACACCACGGGACGAGTGTCTAGAAGAAGTAAACTACTGAATGAACAATAAAACATAAAACAAGTGACGCCTATAGCTAACGCTTAGCATCGCTAACGCTTAGCATCTGTAACACTTAGCATCGCTAATGTTTAGCACTAGGGGCTAGACGCAGGACTAGAGCCAGGTGAACCGGTCTAGAACCAGTCAAGGAACCAGGTGAACCGGTCTAGAACCAGTCTAGGACCAGTCTGGGACCAGGGGAACCGGTCTCGTTTTAACAGGATGCTGTGATGGATCAGGTCTAGCGCTGCTGCAACACAGCGTCGAGCGCTCACAGAGCAGAGTGTAGGTCCAGGGTCCTCGGCTCCACCAGGACAACGGGTCACTGATCACAGTCACCACAGTGAATTTTACTGCAGGAAACGTCAGCGGTCGTGGACAGAGACCATGGATCACGGCGCCTTGATTGGTCTGAGTGTGAAGGAGCAGCGGGTGATTAAGGTGACGAGGGGACGTCAACGCCATCGATCGCAGCAGAGAGCGTGGATACGTCCGATGGAGACGTGAGAGAAGAGGCCGTTCGTCTGTCAGTCCGACTCTTCCATGCATTCAAATGTCTGATTATTCAGATTTATCTCTGGTGTTTTATCGAGCTGCACATAAACAGACTTTTTTAAATGAAGCCGTGTTGTTTTGTGACCTTCACAGCTGCAATAACACATTTACAGCTCGTCCTCCAAACCTCTCAGCATCACAGCGTTGGGCTGCACGTCTCCGTCTCTCAGCACGCACGCTGGCTCGTCCGCCGCCGCCGCCGCCGCCAACCTGCCGGTGGCCTGACATTTCATCCGGCTTCAATCCTGCACAGAGGTAAATGTCAGCGCACACACATCGGTGCCGCGTCTCAGACCGGCCTCGGGATCCTGCGGCTGCAGGAGAATGAAACCGCGCGGCCGCCGCAGGTCCAGGCTGTAAACCGACGGAGGAGCGACCGGACGTAGGCAACGGGCAGCGGAGCGAAGAGGAAATGTTTCTACCCAGTGTTTCACAGCAACACAGGCTGAGCTGCTGCACTGAGACGAGGCCTCTGGTTAATGATGTGCACACAACAACACACAGTAACACACACAGTAACACTGTCACACACAGTAACACACAGCAACACACAGTAACACACACAGTAACACACAGTAACACACACAGTAACACACACAGTAACACACAGTAACACTCAGCGGCAGTAGTAAACTACAGTGTTAACTACAGTGTTAACTACAGTGTTAACTAGTCAATAACATGATCAATAACATGATCAACATGATCGATAACATGATCAACAACCTGATCAACAACCTGATCAACAACATGATCAACAACATGACCATCTTCCAGCTCCGAACTCTAACAAGTCGCCTCTAACAAGTCGCCTCTAACGAGTCGTCTCTAATGAGTCGTCTCTAATGAGTCGTCTCTAATGAGTCATCTCTAACGAGTCGTCGTTATCGAACGAAAGACGGCGCGACGGCAGCCTGATGTGACACAAATCATCAGAGGACGGCGTTGGGGGCGGGGCTACAGGTACAGGTTGAACAGACTGATACTAATCAACACTCACGAAGGTTAATCAGCCTCCTCTGATGATGAAACATCGTCTACAAACTGAAATCAACTCGTCTTTACTGACTCATCACTCGTGTGGGACGGTGAAGGTCAGAGGACACGAGGGTTTCACACCGGTTCAGTCTAGTTTTCACTTCCATGAAACTAAACCGCTTCATCGTCACGACAACGACCTGAAACCACCTGGAACCACCAGGATGAAACGGTAACGCTGAGTAACGCTGAGTAACGCTGAGTAACACTGAGACACGCTGAGTAACGCTGAGTAACGCTGAGTAACGCTGAGACACGCTGAGTAACATTGAGTAACGCTGAGTAACGCTGAGTAACGCTGAGTAACACTGAGACACGCTGAGTAACATTGAGTAACGCTGAGTAACGCTGAGTAACACTGAGACACGCTGAGTAACGCTGAGTAACACTGAGTAACGCTGAGTAAGGCTGAGTAACGCTGAGACACGCTGAGTAACATTGAGTAACGCTGAGTAACGCTGAGTAACACTGAGACACGCTGAGTAACGCTGAGTAACACTGAGTAACGCTGAGTAAGGCTGAGTAACGCTGAGACACGCTGAGTAACATTGAGTAACATTGAGTAACATTGAGTAACGCTGAGTAACGCTGAGTAACGCTGAGTAACGCTGAGTAGCTGAGTAACGCTGAGTAACGCTGAGTAACATTGAGTAACATTGCTTGAGTAACGCTGAGTAACGCTGAGAGTAACGCTGAGTAACGCTGAGTAACGCTGAGTAACGCTGAGTAACGCTGAGTAACGCTGAGTAACGCTGAGTAACGCTGAGTAACGCTGAGTAACGCTGAGTAACGCTGAGTAACGCTGAGTAACGCTGAGTAACGCTGAGTAACGCTGAGTAACGCTGAGTAACGCTGAGTAACGCTGAGTAACGCTGAGTAACGCTGAGTAACGCTGAGTAACGCTGAGTAACGCTGAGTAACGCTGAGTAACATTGAGTAACGCTGAGTAACGCTGAGTAACGCTGAGTAACGCTGAGTAACGCTGAGTAACGTTGAGTAACATTGAGTAACGCTTGAGTAACGCTGAGAACAACGCTGAGTAACGCTGAGTAACGCTGAGTAACGCTGAGTAACGCTGAGTAACGCTGAGTAACGCTGAGTAACGCTGAGACACGCTGAGTAACGCTGAGTAACGCTGAGTAACGCTGAGTAACGCTGAGTAACGCTGAGTAACGCTGAGTAACATTGAGTAACGCTGAGTAACGCTGAGTAACGCTGAGTAACGCTGAGTAACGCTGAGACACGCTGAGTAACGCTGAGTAACGCTGAGTAACGCTGAGTAACGCTGAGTAACGCTGAGTAACGCTGAGTAACGCTGAGTAACGCTGAGTAACGCTGAGTAACGCTGAGTAACACTGAGTAACGCTGAGTAACGCTGAGTAACGCTGAGTAACGCTGAGTAACGCTGAGTAACGCTGAGTAACGCTGAGTAACGCTGAGTGGCGCTGAGTAACATTGAGTAACATGAGTAACGCTGAGTAACGCTGAGTAACATTGAGTAACGCTGAGTAACGCTGAGTAACGCTGAGTAACGCTGAGTAACATTGAGTAACGCTGAGTAACGCTGAGTAACGCTGAGTAACGCTGAGTAACGCTGAGTAACGCTGAGTAACGCTGAGTAACGCTGAGTAACGCTGAGTAACGCTGAGTAACGCTGAGTAACGCTGAGTAACGCTGAGTAACGCTGAGTAACGCTGAGTAACGCTGAGTAACGCTGAGTAACGCTGAGTAACGCTGAGACACGCTGAGTAACATTGAGTAACGCTGAGACACGCTGAGTAACGCTGAGTAACATTGAGTAACGCTGAGTAACGCTGAGTAACGCTGAGTAACGCTGAGACACGCTGAGTAACGCTGAGTAACGCTGAGTAACGCTGAGTAACACTGAGTAACATTGAGTAACGCTGAGTAACGCTGAGACACGCTGAGTAACATTGAGTAACGCTGAGTAACGCTGAGTAACGCTGAGTAACGCTGAGTAACGCTGAGTAACGCTGAGTAACACTGAGACACGCTGAGTAACGCTGAGTAACGCTGAGACACGCTGAGACACGCTGAGTAACGCTGAGTAACGCTGAGACACGCTGAGACACGCTGAGTAACGCTGAGTAACACTGAGACACGCTGAGTAACGCTGAGTAACACTGAGTAACGCTGAGACACGCTGAGACACGCTGAGTAACGCTGAGTAACGCTGAGACACGCTGAGACACGCTGAGTAACGCTGAGTAACGCTGAGTAACGCTGAGTAACGCTGAGTAACGCTGAGTAACGCTGAGACACGCTGAGACACGCTGAGTAACGCTGAGTAACGCTGAGTAACGCTGAGTAACGCTGAGTAACGCTGAGACACGCTGAGTAACGCTGAGTAACGCTGAGTAACGCTGAGTAACATTGAGTAACATTGAGTAACGCTGAGTAACGCTGAGACACGCTGAGTAACGCTGAGACACGCTGAGTAACATTGAGTAACGCTGAGTAACGCTGAGACACGCTGAGACACGCTGAGTAACGCTGAGTAACGCTGAGTAACGCTGAGTAACGCTGAGTAACACTGAGACACGCTGAGTAACGCTGAGTAACGCTGAGTAACGCTGAGACACGCTGAGACACGCTGAGTAACGCTGAGTAACGCTGAGTAACGCTGAGTAACGCTGAGTAACGCTGAGTAACGCTGAGTAACGCTGTCACATGTCGATCAGACAGACAAGACAGTCGAGGTCAAAACGGCAAATTGAGGATCAATAAACATCAAGTCTCGGTGGCGCAGCTCCGCAGCTTTAATGTCTGGACACAGAGGTGGAGCTGACGTTCGAGGTGGAGAAGGGTGGTGGTGTTGATGTTGATATTGGTGTTGACGTTGGTGGTGGTGGTGGTGGTGTTGTTGGTGGTGTTTGTCTTAACTTGGATGTTGATTTGTTGGTGGTAAAATAAATAGTTCAGGACACAACAAAACATACAGGACTGATCGTTACACAACAATAGGAAGAACCTGCTGGTGACAACAACAACAATGACAACAACAACAACAACGTAAACAACAATGACAACGTCAACGACGACAACATCAACACACAGTTAAACACTAGTTAAAGCTGTAGTTAAAACTGTAGTTAACACTGTAGTTTACTACTGTCGCTGAGTGTTACAGTGTTACAGTGTTACAGTGTGTTACAGTGTGTTACAGTGTGTTACTGTGTTACAGTGTGTTACAGTGTGTTACTGTGTATTACAGTGTGTTACTGTGTGTTACAGTGTGTTACAGTGTGTTACAGTGTGTTACAGTGTGTTACTGTGTGTTACTGTGTTACAGTGTGTTACAGAGTGTTACAGTGTGTTACTGTGTTACAGTGTGTTACAGTGTGTTACAGTGTTACAGTGTGTTACTGTGTTACAGTGTGTTACAGAGTGTTACAGTGTGTTACTGTGTGTTACAGTGTGTTACTGTGTGTTACTGTGTTACAGTGTGTTACAGTGTGTTACAGTGTGTTACAGTGTGTTACTGTGTGTTACTGTGTTACAGTGTGTTACAGTGTGTTACTGTGTGTTACTGTGTTACAGTGTGTTACAGAGTGTTACAGTGTGTTACTGTGTTACAGTGTGTTACAGTGTGTTACAGTGTGTTACTGTGTTACAGTGTGTCACTGTGTGTTACTGTGTGTTACTGTGTGTTACTGTGTGTTGTGTTGTGTGTTGTCTGTCGTCAGAGGAAAGAAGATCTGACGATTATTATTGTTATTCTAAAGACCAAGAGACATAATCTACATTATTATTATATTTTAATTTATATTTAAAATGTTACACTTTAATATAACAGTTTTATCTGTTAAATAAACCACATTAATCATTTACAAATGTATTTTTTACATTTTTTCATCTGCAAAAAAGAAAAATATTTAAAATAGTTAAAAAACGTTTTACAAGTTAATTCAGTCTGTTATTATTATTATTATTACTACTAGTTTCTTAAAAATACAAAAATGTAAAATTAAAAGTTAAAATTCTGTTAAATTACAGTCCTTTTTAAAGTGTATGTTAAATTATATTTATACTTCAGTTTAATTCAGTTTATTTTTATAATTTTATTGATATTGAATATTTTCTTAAAAACACAATAAAATCTGTGAAATCTTAAATTCAAACTCAGTTAAGTCAAAGTCTTTTTTACAGTGTATGAAGATAATGTAACAGTAATGAAACGTTTCTTTTCTACAGGAACAAGATGAAATATTCAACACAGAAGTGAAACGTTTGTTGACCTCAACATGTGTCAACATCTGTTCAGAAACCAAACGTTCATCAGTCATCGTTAACGAAGCGACGTGACTCAATCAAACGTTTATCAAACTAATCAACTGAGGACGAAACTGTGAAACTAACTGGAATTAATGACACAAGGACACGTTATAACAACAAACACAACACGGACACAGAGACGAGGAGACGTCCAGTGTCTGTGGACAAACACCAACCTGGAGTCTGGACGTTGTTTTGTTTCAGTAAAGTTGTGACGTTTTTAGTCATTTTGTTTCAGTAAAGTGATGTTTTTAGTTGTTTTGTTTCAGTAAAGTTGTGATGTTTCAGGTGTTTTATTTCAGGTGTGATATTCTGTCCCCTCCTAGTCTGGTCTCAACATTACCAATAAACTCCGACTGTCCATCGTTCGTTATGTGTGTAGGAACAACGAGAGCAGCAGTAAATAACCAGTCAACAACAGTTGGCTGGTTTTCCATCAAGCTAGCAGGCTACTCGCTGGTTGTTTAAAAGTGTTTTACGTTGGAGCTTTGACGGATGTTTCTCCCGGGGTATTTGTTCAGGAATATACCGGATCATGAACCTAAACCACCAGAGGACTGAGGAGGTTTTCATCTCTACAGACGTTGTCAACAACAACAACAACAACAACAACAACAACAGGATGAGTCAGATGAAGCTCTGGACATTTGTTTCAACTCAGAACAAGACTTTTCTCTGAACTCCAGGATGTTTTACTTTGAAAGGATTGAACTTCCTGCCTTGTCTGATAAATTTCCAGCTACAACGTCGTTGATCAACACCGAGACGCAGACAGGAGCCTTTTCTCTGAACGCTGCAGCGTTTTATTTTGAAATCCTGGACGTTTCCTGAGTAAAATATGAATAAATAGTTGATGCTTCAAGTATCTATGAGGATGTTGTGATTTCATTTGTGTTTTTAATAAATTCGTGTCTTATTATTCCTTCACACCGTGTAGCCGCCGTCTGCAGCGTCGCTTCCTGCCGTCTCCTTAAACATCCGTTCAATATTCACGTCCCGGTGACAGGCTTCACACCTCCGCTCTGAAAACTCAGCCTAACCAATTCCAGGGAGCAAATTGAGGAGCTATGAGAGGAGGCGCAGGGTGTTTTGTCACCACAGACATGTCAGAGCCGAGACGGAGGAGGAACATTTCCTCGGGTCAGACGCTCCACAATAAACCTGATTTAATATCCATTGTGTCGCGGGTCGCGTCGGGGCGCGACTCGCCGCAGAGCCGGAGGAAAGCGAGGCCGAGACACTGTTGTATTAAATCAGAATAATAAAGCTGTGAATGCACAAACACAAACAGTCTAATAGAGACGAGGAGGAAGCTGCAGCTGCTGCATCGTCTCGACTAACTGCTGCCGCGGCTGACGTTTACGCCGCCGCTCTGCTCTACAACGAGATGTGGTTACGAGATGTGGTTAGATGTGGTTACGGCTTTGTCAACAACTAAAAACAACAACGTCATTTAGGTGAAGTTTCTGTCTCAGCAGAGACGGACGGCGCCATCACCAACACCCCAGTCCACAAAGTACCAGACCCCTCTGGCTCCTCCAGCAGGTGGTGGGTCCAGGGTCCAGGACCAGGGTCCAGATCTGAGTCCCTGCTTTGGGTCAAACATCTTGGTCTGACGCTTCACCTAGCTGACCCTACCAGGGGCTAAAACCCCGACAACACAGCTCCAAGGGTCACTAGGGTACGAAAACCACTCCACCACGACAAGGTGGAAGTTCAGGACCAGGAGACCAGAAGAGGTCGTTACCATGTTGTTACCAACAACACGTCTTCTGATGAGACCAAGACCTGGACCTGAACCTGAACCAGCCCTCAACCTGATGATGTCACCTTGTTAAGATGTTTCTAATAAAGTCAAACCGTCTCCAGCTTCACAAATATTCTTATTTTCTGCAGAAGATCAGGAACAAACATGTCGCTGGAGGTTCAGAGAACCAGAGGATCTCAGAGGTCACATCCTGATCCAAACACCCAGACGGTTTCACTTTCTCTCTGCAGCCTCCGACCATCCACAGACATCCTGTCCGTCTAAAGTTACAACACTCAGGCTTCATTCGCTGTGATGATTAGAGTCAATATGTCACATTGATTGTGGTCTCCGGTGTAGCTCACGTTACAGCGGCAGGTTATCTTCCTCCTCCTCCTCACTGAGCCGTCTGGCTGCAGATAAATGATCGTGGGACGGAAGCAGCAGCAGCAGAGGTTGAACTGGGGTCAAACGCTGCTGCATCACACGGCCCTGGAGACTGCACCACCTCCCTCCACCTTGGAGGAAGACGGAGGCTCAGACTGATGAGAGAAAAGTCCACCGTCTCCAGGACGAAGAGGAGGAGGAGGAGGAGGTGGGGGCAGCTGCTCCTCTGACAAGCGTGATATTGAAGGGAGGAGGCGTCGTAATCAGAAGTGGAACGTCGTTAACAAGCTCACATTGTTGAGGAGGATGTTGTAATTAAAGACTTCCCTCCGCTCTGATTGGACGACAAGTCAGCGTTGACCTTCACACCACGGCGGTGATTTAGATACGAACAGAGGATGAAACGTGTTAGAAGACAAAAAGAGACGGCTCCGTTGAAGCCTCAGGGACAGATCCCTCGTCCAGGTTCAGATGGTTTCTGATGCTTCAGGAGGTTTTAGTCTCTACAGAGACTCTGTGATGGTGTCAACAACAACAGGATGAGTCAGAAGAACAAGACGAAATGTCCAGACCAAGCTCTGGACGTTCACAGACATTAGAGATCAGAGCTGCTGCAGGAAGTTAAAACGTGAGACGTGACGCAGGCGGGAGCCTCATAGAAGCTGAAACATCATCACGACGGATGAAGACAGGAGCCTTTTCTCTCTACGGTGTTTTACTTTGAAAGGATTGGACTTCCTGACATCCTGGACTTTTCCTGAATCAAATCTGACATTAAATAGTTGAAGTTTTCTTGAAGACGTTAGAACAACAACAGGAGTCAGAGAGCAGACGAAGGGTCCAGATGCAGGTCTGGACGCTGGTTTCAGCTCTCGACCACGACGAGACGCAGACAGGAGCTTCGCTTTATTTTGAAGGAACCAGACTTCCTGCCTGGTTCAGTGTAGTTAAAGTGAATTTTCAACACGTCCTTGGTGGATTAAGCTGCTCGTCACCAGCAGCAGAAACGAGAGTGGATCTGCTCGTGTTCACCAACATGAAGGTTTAACAACTAGAGGTGGTGGTGACGGTGGCGTCGTCGTCCTGCAGCTGCTGCATCGCTTCATCCTCTCGACGCCGATTCAACCCGATTCACAGTCAGAGCAGGAGAGGCCGTGACGCAGGTCCAGATGTACCACGTTAACCAGTCATGATGTCATCCACGTCTCAGTTCACTGGACGCCATCTTGGCTACGTAGCAGAAGAGCAGGTAATCTCCACCTCACATGAAACATGGAGCCACACAAGCAAATATCAGCACTAGTAAGACTTCAATCTATCAACACATCTACTGATCTATTAATACATCTGCTGATCTATCAATACATCTGCTGATCTATCAATACATCTACTGATCTATCAATACACTTGCTGATCTATAACCAACAACCACTGGCTTCAGTACGATGAAGACTGAGGTCTCAGACATCAACATGTCAACGTTTCCACCCAGAGACTGAACTAACCAGTGACGTCAACGTAGAACTGAAACTGTTTATTTAGAAGGAAACGTTCGATCTAAACTGAAACTGAAAGTGTCGATGTCGGGACCGTGGACCCAGTTCTCAGTTCAGCAGGGACGACTGGGATAAAACCAAGTCTGAAGGACAAGTGTGTGGAAGTTTCATCTTCACAACAAAGTGAAACAAACCACAGTGTCATCATCTGTTTCCTTCAGCTGCTGGAGGATGAAACTCGACGTAGAACTGAAACTGTTTATTTCAGCAGAGACCAGATGAACCGGACTTCTCGGTTCTCGGTTCCTGTCTCATCTCTAGACCATTTTACAGACTAACCAGTCGATACAGTTCAACCGTCCGTCAGTCATGTTGCTGAGCGCCGTTTGTGAGCGTGACTGGACGTTGAGGAGAGAGACCTGGACCAGGTCTTTGTTCTTCATCAGTCAGAGTTATGGAGCGCTTCAGAGCGGCCATAAATGTCCACAGACTGAGTGACGATCCAGGGACGACGCTCGCCCACGTCCTCTTTATTTCTTCAGCTTCAAATCAACACGAGGACGTTGAGACGTGGAGCGATGATGATCGATGCTTTTATGACCGACGGGTCACGTAGACCTCATCAATCAACCCCACCACGTGTCGGACTGTTTTGAAAACAATCCCACACGTGGTCCGGTCCGACCGATCCAGATTAACGTTTATATATAGATTCACTCGCTGAGCTCGATATCAGAGGAGGAAGTGCCTCTGACGATGCAGTAAATCACAGCCACATAAATCTCAGTGGGTGAAATTGGATGTGAGAGATGAGAGGTGGTGATATGTGTTTAGCATTCACCAGGTGAAATCTGCTGCTGCTGGTACCAGCGACAGAAACAGAAAGAAAGGCTGATATTTATTTATTCCAGCGAGGGAGGCAGCGTTTAGGTAGCAGCACTTCACTGAACAAGCAATCAAATGATGAAAAACACAGGCTGCTTGTTGACATAAATCATAATTATACCACAGCCTTTTACACTGCGACTCCTGACGTGAGAGCAGCCCAGCCAGGGAAATTAAACCAGTGACTGGTGTATAATGACGGGTTACATGTGATGTTGAACCCGGGGTGAATTCAGCGAGAGGGAAGCCTGCTGGACTCTACTGGTCTCATCAGGTCTGAAGGTCTGGTTTGTTTCTGGTCCAAAGACTTTCACTGTCAGATGTAAAAACCCTGAAAACTAATTCTGGTTCAAGTTGAAGACTTTTGATGTGACAAAGGTAGTTGAACTTGTTCAACATGTAGTGATGTTTGTTCTGTGAAGAAAGACTTAGTGCTACAGCGCCACCTACAGGTGTGTCGCACCGTTTTAACTGTTTCCTGTTTCCATGAGGACGAGGACATTTCCTGAAACGATACACATGTGGTCCAGAAACTTTTTGAACCCACAACGTTGTCACATGGACGTTTCCCTCCACGTCGTCCTTCTATCGTCTCCACCATCGTTGTCGACATCGTGGATCTGCAGCGGCCATGTTGGATCAGAGTAAGACCTGGTTTGTTTCTGGTCTCTTCACCATCAAGAAGCTTCTGGTTTCATCCTAGTTTGTTTCTATAAACAGACGACTTCAGTTTAGATCTAAACAAATAATAATCCAGGTGCTGAACAGACGTTTCATCTGTTAATTAAACTACTGGTTCTAGTGAAAATCTCAGTTTCACCTCCAGGATTTTCCTTCAACACAGAACAGATTTGATTTAGAGTCAAAAGGTCAAAGGTCGATGCTTCAGGCTGTTTCTTTTCTGTTCAACGGTTCGAAGGTCGCGGCTCTAAACATGTTTGAAACATTTATTTTACAGATTGTTCTCCGTTCACTCGTAGAAGAAGGTTTCTCAGCTGCCGTCGTCTTTTCTTCTCCAACAAAGACGTGATGAAGAGCTCGCTGTAACGACGTAGTCAAAGGACACGCGCTGCCGCCGGTGAACTTCATTTGCATCACAACCAACAACCAACGTTTTCGCCAAAAATGTGACAAGATGATGAGAAGCTGGTGCACTTCTTTTTTTTCCTGGGAAGTGTTTGTGTCTGTGACTGAACTGACAAGAAAACTGGCATCAACACAAACTGTCCTCAGTGGCGGTGAATTAGATCTGTCATCGTCTCACAGGAGCAAATATATGTAATACAGAAATCAGTCAGCGTCCTGGTAATTACACTCGCGGTGTTTAGACAGAAACAACCTCCTCATCTGCTGCCAACGTTTGGTAAAAGTTCTGACTTCCTGCAGACTTTCTGACTTGTCTTTGCTCTTTAGAAGAAGGTGAAACCTCTGCAGCTCCAGAGAAACAACAACCAGTCAAATTAATGCAGAGGAGTGAAAAGATGCAGGTCAAATATTCACTAAAAAAAAAAAACTGAAGCGTGCATGTCAGAGAGGTTGACTCCAGCTGAAAGGTCAGAAAGGCTGAGCGTTAAACTTTAACACAGCGAACAGAGAAACGTCCTGAGGACGACGACGACGCTGCTGTTTATGTCCACAGAGTCAGAGATACAACGTAGATTCAGTCTGAGGTTTACTACGCTAAACTGAAGCAAAAGACGACGCTGCTCTTTATGTCCAGTCAGATACAACGTATCACTTCCTCTAAACTGAAGCTAAAGATGCTACAAACATGAAAGGTTCCACTAAAACCTGATC